>VNKC01001276.1:0-62215 GCA_008042775.1 Drosophila pectinifera | reverse complement strand
AAATGCCGATTTTAGGACCCAAAAATCCGCATTTGATGTCTTCTGAAGAGCATAATTTGGCCAAAAAGGGGATGACAGCCAAATGCCGTTCATATTCCGAATCGCCGCTAAAATCTTAATTATTTAATAATAAAATATTGCCTTAAAAATGATTTGACCAAAAATTAGGATATAAAAATGCCGATTTAAGGACTTAAATATCCGCATTCTTGAGGTCTTTTGGAGAGCATATTTGGGCCAACAATGGAATGAAACCCAAATTTTGTACAGAAACCCCTTTAAGTTTAAAAGCACTTACACATGGTGAGCTTCTCTAGCTTTGCGTAGGTGCTGGCTATGTTCTTGCCAATGAATCTGGCCACCATCATGAATTCCGAGTAACTCTGCACCTGCTTGGCCTTCCGGGGATCCCGAATGTTCACCGCCCGTGTGATGTTGCGTGCCTGCAGCGATCGAATCGCGTTGGCGAACTCGCCCGTCCTATCGCGGGCAGCCATGACGAAGACCTCTGGCTCGGGATCCGGATCGATGTGTTCTTCTTGCGAAAACTGTCCGGTGGCCGGATAGGATGCGGGATTGTAATTGTAGTTGGTTTGGCTATTAAAGTTGGTGTCCGGTTGGTTGTTGCCTGTGACCACGGCGGCAGCGGCACTTAAGGTGCGCAGAGCCTGGCCAGAAAAGGCACGCAGATTCCACTGGCGGGCCGCCTTTCCGTACTTGTCGTCGGAATCGGGTGCGAGCGACTGGGCGCCGGACTGGGTGTCACCGATGTGGATGGCCGCCTCGACGGACGCTTGCGGTTGCAGTGGATAACCAAGAGGCTGCACAAGTAGTCCTCCCGATCCGCCAGCTGCTCCTAAACCGCCAGATCCTGCGCCTGCGCCTGGTCCTGTCTGATGGTGATCCTCGCCCGCTTGAATGGTATAGGTGCTGCTGCTGTAATCCTGCTGGTCCGTTTGATGGAGGCGTCTTCGAGTGTGCATCTCATCTCAAGTTGGAGCTTGTCCCCGGAAGTTGACGTTGCTGTTTTTCATATGCACACAAGTGATCTGTTGGACTTTCCTTTGGAGTGGCGAAATTTTCCTCTTTGTTTTCCGCCTGCAAACCACTGGTTTTCCGAATGTTTCCCGACTCAGCACTCAATTGGCAAATTTGTGTGTCCTAAGTAATGTATATTTTGAAATTTGGTTTAAGCATTTTCTTCTGGGATTCGACTAACTAGACATAATAATTGTAAAAATATTGCAGAAAACTCACTAAAACGCACACACTCTCTCTCTCACTCACACACACACAACCCACACTAGCATAGGTGACAGATGACGATGACGTGTTGATATCTAAGCAGCTATCGATAGGTATCAGTGTTGTGGCACAGATTTTTCTCAGATTTAGCGTTTTTTCGATATAATTGAATTAAAATGTTAGCTAACTTAAGAAAAACAAATAAATTAAAAAAATATATTAATCTTGTTCGTGAAAGTCCAGAACAAAAAAAAATAAAAATTAAATGCCAATTAAAAGGATTTTTGAAACGCCATGTCACACCAGGGCAGTAGTTGTTCAGAGCTTAGCTTTTTTTGCTCCCAGGCCTATTCCCGCTAGAATCAGCTAAGACTCCGTAGCAACACTGACAGGCACATATCGATAACCAAAGGCGAGCAACGCTAGTTTTTTTCTTTTCAACTTTTAATTCTTAATTAAAGCAAAATAGCCATAGTTTATCAAAGAAAATGACATTGTATCACTTTGGAAATTGTGTGGCCCTTCTAACGCCGTACTACTTCACCTACAAATACTCCGGCCTGTGGGTTTTCAGTTGATTTAACGCGATTTCAATAGCACTTCGCTCCACATCATTGAAAATATTTATTAATTGTCCCGGTTTTTTTGCAGATCTGAATATGGGGCATTCTGGAAGTGCGTGCAAGCCGGCGGAATCTACATATTTACTCAGCTCTGCAAGATGCTGGTCCTGGCCACATTCTTCTATTCGGACGGCTCTTCCTCCAGCGGCGAGTTCAACTTCTTTGCGGTGCGTGTGCTCCTACCTTTTATTTACCCAATTATTAAGGTTAAGATGTGTGTGCTTTTCGATTTGCAGGAGATCTTCCGCTGCAGCGTTGATATCGCCGATCTGCTAGGATTCGCCCTGATCCTGAGTCGTATTCCTGGAAAGGGACACTCCAAACTCATAACGGCTGGACTTGGATGTAGGTCAATCGAATAACTTATATTGGTCAATGCTAACAGCCTTAATCCTTGACCTTAATCTAATCTTAATGTTTATCGTATAAATTTCCACTATTACAAGCACACCACTTATTTTCTTGCAGGGGCCACTGCCGAGGTGATTCTCTCCCGGGGCATCATGCTGTGGGTCGGAGCTCGAGGTACGGAATTTAGCTGGATCTACATTCTCAAGTGTCTGGAGTCGAACGTACTTTTGGTCCAGCACATAACCACGGCCACTTTGATCTGGCTGTTCACCCGTCACGATCTGAACAAGGCGCTGAAGCCATTGGTCAGTCTGCTTCTGGCAGTGACCGTATTCAAGGGTGTTTGGCTGGAGGGCATGCTACACATCCTGGCCATTGGACCCTGGCTGACGGTGGCTGTGAAAGCACTGGTGGCGGCCGTAATTGGGTTCTGCACCCTGCACATTTATTCGGGTCTGGCCCAGCAGATCGGCATTTAAGCAATTGTGCCAATAATACATTGTATTCCTTTTGTTTTGTAACTTGTTTATTATTTTTTTGGTGTTGTCACATAGAGAGAATGAGATTTTGTAACGAAGGACAACAAATACGGTTTAGAGAATTACCCAAAATGTTAATGAATTATATAGCTACGATAACGTAATAGTAACAAAGAAATGAACAAGAGTTTTTTTAAGAATATCGATATGAAGGGAACAATAATAATGATGGTATAAGAACAAGAAAGTTTACAATAATGATGAAAGGAATGGCATTTCATTTGTTTTAGAACAAAGCCAAGATGATTATAATCTAAGAACAATGATTTATAGTCTCTTTGGGACTTGTTAAAATATTTTTAGGAAATCTCCCCTTGTGTAAGGTTTGCAATAAGGTTATTGGACTCTGTGCCCAGCACTATTCTGTCCATTTCAATGGAGTTTGGTTTCTTTGAGATCTTTAGAAAATTATCACGAACCAGATCTGAAAGGTAACCTTTGCTTATTAATTTTGTATATTTATTGTGTGTACTTTTGACTTACACAACAAAAAGTTAAAGGCTAACGATGCCCTGATACGATTTGGAAACGATTTGATAAATTTATTGGCATCAATACCTTCGATTTCGGGATTATGGCGCCAAATCATTAATAGATTTATCATCACGGAGTGAGCATCTGAAAAGCATATACTGAATATTAGATTAAAATAATCCTTATAAATGGTTTTCACTCACCAAAATGATTATCTTTATAGCTTATGCTATGATTTAAATTATTATTAATATTGATTTCGACAAATGCTGGCAATGGAGGAGTTAGATTAACATCTTCTAGCTCCTCTTGAACATCAAAGGGCTGATTAATAATCACTTTCCGTTTCGTGTTCCTTTCTTTATTTTGAACAATAATCTCCTTGACCAGACCCTCTGTAAATTCATCGCCGAATATGCTTCTTAAGGTACCCTCACACTGCACTTCCATCTCCTCTTTACTTAAATTAATGCTATAATTTCTCATAATCTCTGGAAAAATTAAACTAAATAGAAATAAGATAATTAGATGTACAAAAATGTAATATGTTTACTTCTACCTTTTTCCTAGTTTAGATAAAAGGTCCTCAGGGGTTTTGCGCCGTTTGGATGGCGGTGGAACTGCCACAACTCTCTCTAAATACTGGCATCTGTCTTTTATCAGCTTGTCTCGAGAATATTCGATGCACTTGTCGATATTTAGCTTTTTCTTGCGAGGATTCTTTACTAAATTGCTCTCTGTGAGTTCAACTGTATCAATGCTATGTGAGTAATTCGTTATTGAAGGATTATAAATGTCTAGTGAAAGCGATGGTTCGCAAACAATATAAGTTACATTGGCTGGATCAATGATATCTGCTGCTGGATATTTGGTGGTCATAATAGCACTGTCAGCCTGAGAAATATTCAAATCAACTATATTGCAATCCAATCTGGGCATTTTCGCAGGTAAAATGTCAGTTAAACCGCTGATTGTTGGCCGTCGTTTTCCTAAAAGTAATTCAGGATAAATTTGATAAACAATTATATAGTATTATTTTAAAAGTATTTACGAGACTCTCGCTGCGTGGCTCTGCTGGGGTAAAGATCTTTAAAAAAGGTTAAGTCCATCACATCGCACTCCCCAAAGCCATCGGATGGATCAATGCCTGACGGATCCTCATGGATTTCAAATTCCTCGGTGATGGTTATGGCATGAAATGAACTTGACTGGTTATACTGTCGAGGTAGTTCAATGGACTGGGAATCAACAAATAAATTAATAAAATCAATTGTAAATAAATTGTGTATTAAGAAACACCTCCTGTAGGTCCACCTGCTGAGTGCTTTCCGACTGCCACACCTGACATTCGGATAGCATATTTCCATAGTATTGCTGCATCGATTCATTCAGAAGTTCGGACTCCTGCAATCTGGGATGTTTGGAGATCGTCACTTTGCTTTCCTTGGTGATTACCCGCTTACGCTTGCGATTGATTCGAACCAACGATTTCCTGGATGTTAAAACCAAGTTAAAGTTGTCACCTTTCATTTGATCCAGCAAACTTTTTGTGTCCCCTAAAAAGATATATATTTATGAGATTCAAAATTCCAGATTCTTTCAACTAAAAACTACTATTTACCCAAGAGAATATCCACCTGACGACTGTATATATCGGTGACACCGCAAGTCAATCGTGCAATGTCCTTGAAATATAATTTTCCTTGTGGCCGGTTCCGGATGGCCACCGAATTTACACATTGAAGCTTCGATGCATTTTTCTCGATTAATGTAGTGATTCGTTTGCTAAAGAGTCAAATAAATTAGTAGTTATAATACCTTAGAATATATTAACTAACCAACAGGCCACAATATCCACTGCGGCGATCTCATTTCTGTCGAACAAAGAAAAACGGGCTGCCCGGGAATGGCTCGCTCCCACTCTCCAGCAACTATCTAAGAGGTTATCCTCGTAAAGGTCCAAATCTAGCTTACATGGCGGCATGTTATCTACTCTATTAAACACTCAAGTCCTACCCACAATTGGGTAGATCAACATTTATTGCTAAACAATTAAAGCTGTTTCCTAATAAGAAAATTGGCGGGGAAATAAATGATGGGACCCTGAGCCAACGGTACTTTTACAATCATCCCTGGTTCATTAGTGATGAGAAAAATGATCTACCGATCGTGACCGATATTTATGATTATACAATAAATTTTATATAAGATTATAGTTTACTTAAGTAAAGAAAAGCTCACATTTTTTATTTGCATAATTCTACTTTTTAAACTTTACTATACATTGCTTGTATATTAGCTTTCCTAGACTTAGTCCCAATCTTTTATATATTTCCCAATTACTTAAGATGTATTCTATATATAAATCTTAATAACTCTATATAAACTTTTTATTTTATCAAATTATTTCTATATTTTCCATGTACTACGGTTGTTATTTATTTCCGATATAATATGGCCCGCCATATGTTTTTATAGATATACCGTAGTAATTTTTGGCGTTCAGAAAACGGTCATACTGCAGGTCGGTCAAACATTTTCAGCCGAAGCAACAACAAAAACCGAACGTAAATATTTAAACGTCCGCTCGGTAAAAATTTATATTTAATCGCCACGACAACTGCCAAAGAACCCGCAGGCGTATACCCAAATTCCCCAAAAAACTAAAAAGCTATGGTAAGAAAGTACGGTCCAAGTAGTAAAACCGTGACAATAAATGAAAACATGACTAATGGAGTGTGGGCGTGTTTTTGTTTGTGTTTTTTCCGCTTGGCGATTGCTGTTCTCTGATAACTGGTTTTTTTTTAGCACCAATCAATTAAAATTTTTTTTATTTTTGCGCAGGGTGATAACAAAATATGCGACATTAGCAACGAAGTGCTGGAGGAGTTGAAGAAGTTCCGATTCAGCAAGAGCAAAAACAATGCGGCTCTGATATGTAAGTTCCATTGTTAGTTCCCATTGCCATGGCTACGGGTTTCCGGGTTTCATAGCCCCGGGGAACTTGGCTCATCAAGCATGTCCAAACACCGAATCGAATTACGCGCTGATTGATGACTTTGGTTTCTTTTTTTCGTAGTGAAAGTTGACCGGGAGAAGCAAACGGTGGTGCTGGATGAGTTCATTGACGACATATCGGTGGACGAGCTGCAGGACACTCTGCCGGGCCACCAGCCCCGCTACGTGATCTACACGTACAAAATGGTGCACGATGATCAGCGCATATCCTACCCGATGTGTTTCATCTTCTACACGCCCAGAGACAGTCAGGTGAGGATTAAAAAGATCTAAAGCAGGGTTGGACACTGAATGTCAAGCTCGGAGCCCAAACCCCATTAAGTCATGAGCCACACATGTGTTTGATTTGATTTAGGTATCTCTGGCGCGCGCTACTTACCGTTTTTATTTATTTTTTCTACATATATTATTTTAATTGTTTTATTCCAGATTGAACTGCAGATGATGTACGCCTGCACGAAGAGCGCTTTGCAGCGTGAAGTGGATCTCACCCGCGTCTACGAAATACGCGAACTGGACGAACTGACCGAGGAGTGGCTAAAAGAGAAGCTCAAGTAAAGAGGGCGGATAATGAGCGATCTCAGGGATCGAATCATTCCAGGCCGTTTGTTGTTCAAAGCAATATTTTATGATAACTCTTGGATTCGATTTTTGAGCTTTTATAGACATATTCACAAACTGGATCAAGCCGATACCAACGATGCATACCAATACCAAACAAACCAATATTGAGATACGACAATTTTTTACACACAGAAACAAAAAACACAAATCAAGCTAAGTTTATACACCGTAAAATGACAATTTTATATAGACGATGCATGCGGTAAGTATGCAGATTAGTGATTTTAGTTCTTGCATTTAAGTAATAATCTTTATAGAAGCTGTGCTTGCCAAATTTCTACATATATGTATTTATTTGTAAAAATATATAAATGCAAACATGACAAACATATTCCATTTTAAAAATATATATAGACAAAAGTAAATAAAAGTGTTCAATATAACAGACCTAAAGATATTATGAAGCCTTTATAACCCACATTCGTGAACGGATTCTTGAAGCGCGTAAGCAAGTGTTCCCTTATAGGAACATTTAAATTACTGAATAACTACAAGATTCGTTAAATATTTATTTTATATCTAGAAAGTAGCAATACCTTTTACTGCTACCATTGATTGTCATAGTCTTAAATTATAATACTAATTATTTAAAACCTAATAATACTTTAGTAATGCAATCTCTGAGCAGCCGTATGATGCAGCATCGTGTATCGTCCGTCACTAGGTGTTGGTGGCGGAGGAGGTGGTGGTGCCAGCATATGAGCCATAGCAGCCATTCCCATCTGGGTGGCGGGATTCGGCGGTCCCAGATGATGCAAGGCGTCATGGTGGTAGTGATGTGACATAGGCGGTGCCGGTGGCAGCGGAAGATTCAGCAGGTTGTTGTTCGCCGCATGGGTGCGGAAGTGTAAGCTTAGGCTATCGGCCGTATCGAATGCCTTGTCGCAATCGGGACACTTGAAGGGGGCTTGATCCAGGGAGTCCAGACCCACAGGATCGGTATCTATGGCTTCGTCATCATCGTCGTCCACTATATCATGATTCGTACTGGACTCCAGCGGATGAAGCTTCAATTTATGGGATCGCATGTCTCGTCGCCTGCTGAATGCTTTCCCGCACACATCACAGTGGTGGTTCTTTATACCGGTATGGGTCAACATGTGCTTGGAGAGATCTCCGGCGGTATAGAAGCCCTTTTGACATAGCGAACATATCTGATCCCTTACCCCCAAATGGATCTTTTGGTGGGCTTGGAAATTTCCTAGGGCGGAGAACTGTTTCGAGCAGATTTCACACTGGAAGGGCTTATCCCCTGTATGGGTCCTTTCGTGCACCTTTAGGTTGTACTTCTGGGCGAATCTCTGAATGCAGTAGCTGCACTGGTAGGGCTTCTCCCCCGTATGGGTCCTAATGTGCTGTGTGAGCTGGGCGATGCACTTGAAGCTCTTGTGGCACTCGTAGCAGGTGTGCGGCATCTTGGCCACTGGCTTCGGACCCCTTTTCTTGTGCTCCTCGGGGGGTTTCCTTTGATAGCGGGACCGTCTTTTGCTCACTTTCGTATCCACCTGCTCCTCCTCATCGCTATCTCGCTGCAGAATCAATGGTTTCTCCACAAAGTCCGTGTTGGTGGCCGCATCCTGGCGCCACGATTCGAGGATGCCCAGATACTGACGCAATCGAATATCGCTGTTTTCGCACTCCTGTTTGAAATGGAACGCCACTCCCAGCCGGTAAATACAATTGTTGCAGATCACCGAAGGCAGACCATCGGTTTTGTAGACCTGAAAAGACATAATAAGTAACTAGTTTTAGCTTTAAGCAAGCAGTTCGTGTTAACGATTTTGAATTAGTTTTAACTAGATTTAGATTAGATTTAACTATTATATATTGTTCTTAGAAATTATGTTATTAAAAATACAATAGTTTGGAGAAACTTCTCAAGTATACTAATATTTTATAAATATTTACTCTTATTTTTGCACATTGCATCAACATAACCGAGGGCATCATGGCGAAGTCTATGCTGTAAATTGAAGTCACCGAAATCGGGTTCACCTCCTCCAAGCATACGCGACAGATTTTGTGAATGTTATAATCCATTTTTGTATACAATTAACTTAGAAATAAAATATACAAATATTTCGATTTTGTTTGTTTTCCATCCAGCCAACAGCTGTTACGTCCAGGGCTCTGCAAACACACACACTTGTGTTATCGATGATAAGTCTATGCAATGGTATAAAAACAAATTTAATTTAAAAGTTAAAATCATACCAAAATGATAACCTGGATTTGCATGTACAAGTTTTATCAATATATATTTTTTCTTTTAAAAAATCAACTTGAACCAGGGCTACACAAATACCAACGATAGCAGAGAAATCCAGTACTTGAGAAAAAGTATGACCTTTTGTCGTTTAGCGCTGACGTGACAGTTGATTTGTTTGATTAAAATAAAATAAAGTAAATAGGCGCATATAAAATAAGCATTTCGGCGGAATCAATCAATCAAAGCAGGCGCCGGAATTTAAGAAGCTGCCGCGAACGTGGAAGCAGTACGGAGAGTGCGAGCGGAGCGGGGCGAGAGAGAGCCAGCGAGCGCGAGAGAAACTTGGGGCTCCACGGGTGAAATTTCGTGGTTTTGTGGAGTTGCAGAGGCGCTCCCCTATATAACAATCGCCCCCCTCAGGACCCCCCGCTGGCAAGATGCTGTGTATACAATATTAGCGATTATTGAAAGCACACACACATACACGAGCGCACCTGGGGAAAGAGCAGGAGAGCAGGAGAGCAGGAGACCTACCAGGAGGAGACGGTGGAGGAGCGAGAGAGAGGAGCAGCAGCGGAACAGCGTATGTGCCGGCACTCGCAAAAACACTATTTAATATAGAAGCTTTTGTAAACATTTCGCTGGTCTGGAGACCAAGGTCAAACACACACGGCAAGTTGGTGAATAAGTTTCGGTGCGAAGTGCCTGCCAGTATACCCGTGCAGCTTGCAATGGCAGCAACAACGACGACGGCCAGAAGAGCCGGCACCGAGGAGGAGGAGGAGGACACCTCCCAGCTGTTGCCCAACGGAAGTCCCACCACAAATGGGAAGGCAGGCGGCGTTGGCGGAGCAATGAGCAGAGGGCAGGAAATCGGAACAGGTGCAGGTTCAGGCGTAGGACCAAAAGGACACCCCCCCACATCCGGCACCTTTATGAAACTGAAAACCTATCTCCTAGCTTTGCGTCCCTGGTCGCTATCCGCCAGCTTGGTACCAACGCTCCTGGGATCGGCGCTGGCCTACCGCTCCCAGTGGGCGACGGAGTTCTCGCTGGCCACCTTCTTCCTCACCGCCTTCACCGTAGTCACGGTTCACTGCGCCGGCAACGTGGTCAACACCTACTTCGACTACATCAAGGGCATCGACAAGCAAAAGGCCGACGATCGTACGCTGGTGGATCACATACTCACCAAGGATGAGGTAAGCTCTCTACTCGGCCGCACGATCTGGTATTAATGGCTATTCGATTAACCCTTTAAAGGCCAGAAGTGTACGTCAGAAAAGGAATTTTTTAGCACAGTTTTCGTGTTAATAAGCAGAACATAAAGCAGAACCGGAGCCTGATAATATATGGAAACTGCTAGAAACCCTTGTAAAATCATACAGAAAGTACCCATATCGGTGTGCCGGTTTTGTATCTCCATTCTTTTACATATAAATATGTATTTTGGGAAAGGGTAATCCCTTTAGTAGTATATATCCAGTATATTCTGAAAATAGTATGCGATAAAATGATACAATTAGAAATGCACAAGCATTATATATATATATATTCTAAAGGCTTCCAGATTTTTCAAAGCACACGTTCAAAAGGTCCAAATTTGCATACACTTTGTATATGGCCTTAGTAATTTCAGCCAATTGTTCCGAACTATTTATACGGAAACCGTGATTTTCCAATTGTGTCAGTAGTATATAAGAAGAAATTCGTTTTGTACTCGATATATATTATTGATTTACTAAGAAATTGTTAATTATTTCCTGTTGCTCCGTTTCGATGCGTTGCAAGTATTGATGCTCGCTCTTCAGGCGCTCCAGCTCCACGGTCTGCTCGTAGATCTGACTCTGATAGACTTGCTGCTCACCCTGTCGCTGCTTTGATATGGTTTTCAGCTGGTTCTGAGTGCCAATGGCTCGAAGCTTCTCCTTGTCCACATCTTTGGCGAAGGTCTCTGATATTTTATAAAAATCAGCGGCCAACTTCTTGAACACTTGCAAGTTCTTGGAGTATTCCATACATTCTTGTCGTAATTCACTTTTTTCATTGGCTATGCTGGGGTCCTCCACTCGCAGTCTGTAGATATCGTCGATAAATAGTCCCACTTTCTGGAGCTCCTCCATATTGAATGCGGAAAATTCAATAGGTGTGTTATGGAAAGGCTTTACGTTGCCAATAGCAACGAGACAGTTAGAGTCCTGAGAGTATATGTACAACCTTAATATTCACCCTTAACAAGGTGGTCTATTCAAAGAGAGGCTAAAGATACTTATACGTAACGTGTTGTTATTTGAAATCTAATTTAAATGCAGCCAAAGATATGCAACAAAATATTTTAGGTGGCAAGTTCTCTGTAAATATTTTTATTGTTTTAAAATGTAGCATTTTTTATATACACCATAGCCATAGCTGCTTGTCTATCTAAATAAGTAAACATTTTATTATACAGCCAATATATTCCAATCACATGAATTATATATAATGCATTTCATCAGAAAGTAAATTTTGTTGCTGGTTTTTAATTGAAGAATCGTGCTGATCATAAACCATTTTATAATCCCTGCCATTTGGTCGTATCAAGTTCTTCTAGCAATTATCAACCCACTAATTAATAAGGAGGTCATGAGTTATATTAGTATTTATAACGAATATCACGGAATAACCATTAAATCAAAAATAAATCGATTTTACTGAGTGCTACAGCAAGGTGTATTATTCCAGTCACTCTTAGAAGCTTAGAAACTTTAGCTTTGTATGGACATTATTCTGGCCTTTATAGTGTTAAGTGACACTCAATTAATTCGGTTGTTTAACACAATTATAAATGCTGATATGTTTATTATTAACTTTTCAGGTGGTTTCGCTGGGTGCCATTCTGTACATGGCCGGCTGCGGTGGCTTCGTTCTGCTGGCGGTGCTCAGTCCGGCGAAGATGGAGCACTTGGCGCTGATCTACTTTGGCGGATTGTCCTCGAGCTTCCTGTACACGGGAGGCATTGGTTTCAAGTACATCGCCCTGGGTGACCTGCTGATACTGATACTGTTCGGACCCATATCGGTGCTATTCGCGTTTATGTCACAAACGGGCCACTTGGACTGGACGACAATGGGCTATGCCATTCCATTGGCCCTCAACACGGAAGCGATTCTACACAGTAATAATACCAGAGATGCGGAAAGTGATCGTCGGGCTGGAATCGTAACCCTGGCAATATTAATAGGACGCACTGCCTCGCATGTACTGTATGCTATGCTCCTCTTTGCCCCCTACTCGCTGTTCTTTATCTTCGGGCTGAAGTACTCGCTGTGGTTCCTGCTGCCACTGGTGACCCTGCCGCAGGCCTTTCAAATTGAGAAGCGTTTCCGCAACGAGCAGACGATGCATGTGGTGCCGCGACAGACAGCCAAGCTGAACTTCTTCTTCGGCATCCTGTACATCGTAGCCTGCTGCTGTGCCCAGCAGTTGCCAACCTTTGGATTCCGGAAGCATTGAGCAAAGATACATTTGGTCAGACGCAGAACAGAGCATACTATTTAGGGAATTTCATTAGTTTTAGTCAATCGATGTCTGTAGTGCGAAAGTCTGTCAATTTCCCCAGATTTATTGATGTTGCACAAATATTTCAAATGCTTGCTAGTCGCCCGCTAGTATCTAAACTCTTGAACTGAACATATCCTAGCCCTATATATGCTAATCCTTGGGTGGGTCGACTCACTTGACACAGAATCTATGGGTGGATCGAAGACGTTTTGGAATAGAGAGACTGTGGGTCCTTATTTAGAGCTCTTAATTACGGTAAGGACTTGGACAATTTGGATATTGAACCTGCAGTTCATTTATTGCAAAAGTCTTTGTTTCTTCCATATAATTCCTACCTCTTCTACTGAATCGATCCTAACAACCACTCGTTTTTATTTATTTCATATCGTCACAATCTCTAACCTTAACCAATCACCGACGACTCAATGTAAGTGTAATTAATAATCATACTCTTCCTCTCGCGCGTTGGGAATTATTACGGACCAAGAAATTATGTGCAAGAGCAGTCACTTATCGGTTATAGCTAATGCGGACACAATTTTATATTATTCGGAAATATATATACCATATATCATGCGTTATCGTACACGGGTGCAGCAGATACTTAATTTATCGCGAATCAAAATGCAGATTTACTTTACAAAACATAGAAGTGCTTGGAATACGGCTAAGTTGAACGTTTTTGGCAATGAGCTGGCTTGCTTTTGTGTAACAATTGTTAGAGTTTTTACATACATATATATTATATACACGGTCATATGCATATATATTTATATACACATCTAGATCATATACATAAGCCCAGTGTCTAGCGGCAGGCTCAAGAGTGAGAATATATCAAAGCGAAACATCAAGAGAAACCTAAGTAAAATATATAAACGAAACACAAATTGAAATTTTTAAAACGAATTATATACCTAGATGTCAAGGCGAAGGAGCAACAATTGTTTTCCACTAACAATACCGTATGAATATAAACAAATAGCTTTAAATAACAACAACAGATGAGGAAGCAAACCCATTCGCATTATATAATCCATTATGTAATTGGTCATGTTTGTGTGGCAATACTCTTATTTGTACGCTAGTTTTTTGTATATTGTCTAAGATAATCCATCGACTTATCCATTCTACATATTTGGTATAATATATATATATTTGTACGACTTAGTGCTGAGTTTGCTTAGCCCGAGAAATGCTTTTTGTTGAAAACGCCGAGGAGTTGCGGGTTGAGGAGGCAACAGAAGATGGAAACTAAAAGACAACTTTGTAGACTACAAATCAACCACAGCAACAATGAACAATAATAATTATAATGATATTGATAATTAAATGTTTAACTAGAGAATGTAAAAACATGATTTGCATCTATATACTGATGTATATTTTATTGCATTGGTAGAAAGTGGAATGGTGACTTTGATATTGACCGAAAAGACTTCTTTCTTGGCTATGTTTTAAGGCTGTTTAAGTCATGCCAAGATGGGGAAACTCTATTAACTCTATTAATATTTGTTATAAAATTAGTTAAAAAAGAATGTTCTCAGTTAAGCTTTTCTTTTACGCTCAAGGAGGTATTCGGATGAGCGTAGATATCTTTAGAAACTTTAGGAAACAGAGGGAAATATTTGTACATCAGTTTTATTTTCTTTTATTTAAACCGCAACTGAAGGATAGTGTTTCGACTTTAACCTTAACCTTGTCCTTAACCAATAACCAGTTAACATTTAACGAAAGTGTAATTTAAGCTCCGTGCTCCCCTCTAGCCACCAGCATGATGTCGTAGGGCTTTACAGCAGCTGTGGCTCCTTCGAGTGGTATCTCCTCAGGCATCTGGCCAGGAATGGCCACCAGCTGGAAGTTCTGCAGCACAGTGGTGGTGAACATGAAGAGATTCTGCCTTCCCAGCAGGTCTCCCATGCAGCGATGACGTCCGAAGCCAAAGGGATTAAAGGCCTCCGGTAGTTTTAGGTGTCCATCGAAGAGGAATCGCTCGGGATTGAAGGCCTCTGGATCGGGGAAGTCCACTGGATTGATCAGCATGCCCCGGAAGCAGGCGATCACCATGGTGTCCTTGGGAATCTCATAGCCCGACAAGCGGGTGTCGCACACAGCACGATGTGGAATGCCGAAAGTGTGGAGCATGAACATCCTGACTGCCTCCAGGGTGATGGCCTCGCAGTAGGGCAACTTGGAGCGATCCCTAGACCATTCTGGAATTCTCTCCAGCCCCACAACCTCCTTGATTTCCCGGTAAGCTCGCTCCTGCATCTCGGGTTGCAAAACCAAATGCATAAAGCAGAATCCGAGGCTTTTGTTGGTGGTCTCAGAACCGGCCAGGAACATGTCCAAGCAAATGGCCAACAGACTCTCATCGCTAAACATTCCCTTGGAGTCAGCGCTCCCCGCCTCCTCCTGGGCACGCAGATACGAGTCCATCAGATCCCTTGGCTCATCGAAGTTCTTATAGGTCAGGCGATGCAGCTCGATCTCCTTGCTCATAAAGGAATACAGGTGTCGATGGCTCTCCACAAAGCCATTGTAGCCCGAGTAGTCCGGGGCAATGAAGCGGAGCAATGGAAAGTGACTGAACAAGGCACCCACCATATCGATGTTCTTGAAGAGCTCGAAGAAGGTTTCCAGCAGTTCCGTGATCTCCGGGGAGCCAGGCTCATATCTCCTGCCACTGAGCATGCACCAAAGGGTATTCAGGACATAGACACTGGTCAAGTCGTGCATCTCGATCCTGGCCTGCTTTCCTCCGGCCTTAGTCACCTGTTCCTTGAGGTCCTGCAGAAGGCAAGTGGCTTCATTGTGCACAATATCCATCATGCCACTTCTGGCAAAGCCAAAGTTCTTTAAGTGCCTCAGGATGAATCTTCGCTGCTCCACCCACATCTCACCATCGGTGAGAAGGACACCCAATCTGGAATTGAAGGTCCTCAGGCGATAGAAGATGCCATCGGGCCTGCCATCAATATCCTCATTGGTCATCATCTCGCTGATGGCATCGTTCGTATAGGCAATCACCACCTTGTCCTTGCCAATCTTGAGGCCAAAGAAGCCATAAGGATTCACATATTGCTTGGCGAAGACATCTATCACCTTGCAGAACATCCCCAGACGACATCTCAGTTGGGACACATGCAAGGCACTGCCCACTATGGGGTACCAGCGAGGTCCTGGCGGAAATCTCTTGGGCTTTCGCACTCCTCCGAACAAGACGGCGAACAGAGTGGCGCAGAAAATCCAGATGACCGCATAAAACATGTTTCCTTCTCCTTTTGCTTTCACTTTTCTTTGAAAGTGTTATGCAATCTCTGAATTGGTTAGTTATCCGCACACAGCTTCCTGGTGCTCCAGTCCAGAGTCCAGATCCCGCACCTGACGTTCACCCAAAACGACTGAATCCGCTCGGCTGGTTGGCCCTGGGTTTTATAGATCTCCGTCGGAGGAAGAAAAGCTTTTCTACTTGTTTAAGTTTGCTTTTGGGGCGGCCAAAGTTTTCCACAAGAGTTTGAAGTTTTTTTGAAAAACAATGAAGTTGAAGAGTTGATAAGATAAGTGGTATAAGTATAAAAGGCTGAAAGTGGGGTCTTTTTTATGCCGGAGATCAAGATTTCCTGCTTTATACACTTGATATTCTATTATTAATTAATTATCCTTTTTATTTAATCAATTTTAATATTTCAAATATAGCTTGTCTTTCAAACATATGCTAGAAGAATTTTAAACATTAATTTCATGAACATTTCATCATGAAACATTTAAAACAATTCCACAACCTTATAAATTTTCTAACTCTTACTGTTCCAAATTCAATTGTTATATTATATAATAGGCTGTATACCCATATAATATATAAAATAATGGGAAACTGCAATGGTTTTCAAGGATTTTTGACACAGCAGCATATAATCCCAGACTACAAAGATATCCAACCAATAAAGGGCATTTAATAAGACTTATCTCCAATATGGAGGCACCAGTCTTTGTTGAGGAACCCCTGCAAGTCGAATTTCCCCCATTTCAGCCTCATAGACCCAAATCTTCACCCGTCTGACCCACTGCCTGGCGAACAGATCAACTGCATTTTCCTCGACGATTAAATCGCAGCTAACCAACCAATTTTAATGGTCATGGACAACACCACCGAGCCACCGGGTGATCACCAAGCCACTAGACATCGCCAAAGTCAAGGAAAACTTGTTGCGCTAAGAAAACCGCGAAAACGCAAATAGAAAAACCCGTTTGCTCCAAATGAAAGGGAAAACAAATGGAGACGTATAGAGGAGAGAAGGAGCAATATGAGGAGGAGGAGGAGCTGCCTGGACAAGTCGACTGGATGGGGCTATTATGTCATCGCCATCGCCATCGCCATTGCGGAAAGCGGTGGGATGGACTTTGTTTTGATGATAACTCCGCTGGTTCCGGTTTCTGTGCGGATTTCGGTGGGGTTGGGGGACTTTGGCAGCCACTTCAGGCGATCAAAGTGGAGCTAGCATCCACTTTGGGCATCCAATTTGCGGCTTTAACATGGACACTACTCGCGGAGTTCGCCCATTTGGAGGCTGGCACCCGAGCTGTAAAGACGTGACAGGACAACGAAGCTAATCCCGAAAAGGATGGGGTTCAGGTATGCATGAAATGCAGATAAACTGACAAGGAGCTCCTCCCCACATGGCATTAAATATTGTTAATAATAAACGAAGTTATAGAAGTTAATAGGTTATTTGCAGAGATCTTAATAACTTATTTTACTTTAATGCCTGCTCCCTTCACAGAGTAATTCTTTTGGCTGCCACCGGCCTCGGTGCCATGTACATGATGCATCTGCTGGCCCAGGACTGGGTGAAGATCCGACCCATTCGCGGAATAACCCAACTGGCTGGCATGGCTGCTCAACCTATTCAAATGGCCATTGCACCCATTCAACAGGCCAGTGCCTCCTTAAATTTATTTCGGAGCAGACGAGAGGCGAGCTCAAGCCAGGATCATGATCTGGATTGGGTGCGCAGAACTCAGGATTCAGGAGGAGGAGGAGGAGCTATAAGTAGAGGAGCAGGAGGGAGGGTTCAGAGACCTCCGCCACCAGCCGTCGATTGGAAACGAATCCTCTCTCGAGATCCCTTCGAGTGCCTTCAATCCCTGATCTGTCAACTAATGTCCGGAGCTGAGGCGAAAGTTCCGGAAGCTGAGCTGCTCATGGACTATCTGGAATCGTCGCTAGAGATGGCTCCAGTAAAGATCGGGCGAGCCTTTAGTCGTGGACTGGCTTTGAGGGGTTCCACGGAGCTGTGCTTTAATGAGTATCCCTTTTGCCTGTACTCCGCCAAAACGATGTTGAGGATCCTGCGATGGTTCAGCGAATCGGGCCAGGTTCCTGTCGAGGAAGTGTAATTAAGTAGATATAAGGAATGTGGCTTCAATAAATTAAGGGGAGAGAGAGAGTGAAAAAGAGGAAGTGTAAGCAATTTTGATTATTTTGGTTGGTGTGTGAGTGTGTTTATAAATATTTCCTTTACAGCTGAAATATGAACAATTTCAAAACTATATTTAGCAAAGATCTTGTTCTAAAACAAGCAGCCAAGAAACCTATTAGACAGAAATATTCATCGTAAAGTTTGATTATAGAAAAAGTTTATTATTAACAATAAATTTTCCTTTTGTAGTATGCAAAAATATTCATATACATTCTATATATTACAAATGATTATTTATATAATAATAAAAAGGAATGAAGTAAAAAAGACTCTTAAGCTTCGTCTCTATATATTTGAGATTTTGGGTTTGATTTTGTTGCATTAAATAACAAATGAGCGAGCAATAGTCAAGGTAATTGTTGGGCATTCACAGCCCAACCAATTACCGAAAATAAGTTAATAAGATAAATATTTTTGTTACTTGTTCAACATAGTTTGTACATAAGAGAGCAGTAGAGTTAGAACGCTTCCGTTGCGACTTCATTTTGTGCACTTTTCGGGGGAGATTCTTGCTTTGATTTGATCGTAAAAATAAATAATACAAAAATGAGAATAAAATGAGAACTTAAATTCCTCAGAAATAGAGAGAGAGCACACACTTCAAGCCAAGGGAGGAGGAGTGGTTTTTCCACTAAGCGTGACGCTAGTTACATCCTTGACAATCATTTCGGCCACCTGCCAGGCAATTTCTTCTTGCACATTATCCTCCGGGAGATTCACTAGCTTCCTCATAGCATTTTTGATCTTGCTACCGCTGACACTCAGTGACCAGGGCTGCGATTTGAGAGTCACTGCATCCACGGCCTCAAAGTCTCGTTCGTAACGGCCCAAGGAGTTAACAAAACCAAATTTCAGCGCTCCCACTATAGGACGCTGCCATAGGAGTTGGGGATTCGTCAGCTGCCGGGCATCGATGTTGAGGTTTCCCGATTGCTGCTGACTTATCGTTTTCGGCGGCAGTTGGTCCATGGAAGCCAGCAGCGTGTTGTGCTGAGAAATGTGCGTGCAATCCGACATAGATAAAGCCTTGCGGTGACGCTGCTGCTGCTGGACATTGGAAGTTTTCCCTGATCTTCGCAGGCTAGGTTTTTGTAGCAGGAGATTCGAGTGATAAGAGACTGAGTTATCTGTTAAAATAAAGCAAAGTTGATTTTATCTTTCAATAGAGAACATATAATAAAACCCACCTCTTTTAATCTTCAGTTCGTTGACATAGTTATCAAAGATGTGAGACCTTAAGAAATCGGCAAAGTACTTCTGCTCCAGATACTTTGCCGTAACCACTAAAGCCAAATCGAACGCTTGCCACTGCTCGCCAGGAGCACAGATGGCCTGTTCCACCCGTAAACGCAGCTTCTGAGACATCCACAGGCGGCACTCCGACTGCAGAGAAAAGTATCTGTCGTATATTATCATGGCATCACTCTGGGCTGCCTCGTCCTCCTCTCCAGAGGCGAAACTCTTCCGAAAATTAATGCCCGTGATCCAGAACTCGAGACACTCGCGCTCCTGACGCTGCTCCAGGTACTCGGTAAAGTAAAATAAAGCCAGTTCGCTGTACAACACATCGTACACATTTATGGAACCACCTTCCACCAACTCCAGACAGTAGGTGGAATAGTAGCCGCTCTGCAGGAATCCCAGTACATGATCTCGCTCCAATTGCTCCAACACAAACTCCCTGGCTTCGTCGAAGCAACTGGCCGGGATGGGTTTACTACACTCGGCCTTATCTCTCCCGCACAGAAGTAGCGATATGTGGGCCAGTATAACAATGGGCAGCTCCACCTGGAGGCTGGCATTAACTATCAGATACTTCTGGTAGATGGCTATGGCATCGCTGATGCTGGCCCGGGAAAGTTCGGTATTGGAAGCAGATGATGGTCCCGATCCAGACTTTTGTCTGTTAATTATCTGCTTGTTGGTCTCAGCATAAATCCGGCTCTTCTCATCGTCTGTCAGGGGTTTGCGCATGGACAGATCGCATAGCGTCTTCAGTTCAGGTACATCGTTGTCGATTTTGTTGTTGTTCAGCGGAGAAGTCTGATCGGTTTTCCTGGGAGGCGGCGGCTGCGAATTCTCCTCCTCCTCCGGTAGCTCAGTTTCTTGTGTTAGCGCCGCCGCACGCTTGAAGTTCTCAATGTCCAGGTAGAATTTGATCAAAGGCAGGGCCTGTCGAGTGTCCAAGTACTGCACAAAAAAGCTCAGGCAGTTGGGATCGCTGACAATAGAGGCCAGGTTCATGGACAAGCGCGAGTTGTAGGTAAAAATGTCTATTAAAACGATGAAATACATTAGTATAAGTGTTGAGAATTGTATAGCTAAATATAGATATGGCTCTAGCATCTGGATTAATTCCTGTCAAAGGTGTATAACAGACTTCGCCAAGTGCTATGGGATTCCCACCAATTTCCCACTGGGTTGCAAACGTGGGGTGCGAACGTGATAAGCAATTGTACGGGGCGGTAATTACCGTCGTTGCTGCACAGACTGATGCCATCGGAGAGGGCTCCTCCTCCCACGCCGCCACCGCCCTCCTCCTCCACCTCGAGGAACACCTCATCACAGAAACTGGTTGTGGAGCGCAGCGAGTGACGTTTCTGCGCCATGGCACCATCGGGCCCGTCCACATCATCGCTGGCGGTGGGTGCGGTGCCATCCGTGCCATCTTGGCTGCTGCTGCTGCGGCGGCGGCCTACAAAAAATTGAAACAAATTTGGAATTGGTGTCACCACAAAGAGGAGGGGGAAAGCAGTGAAAACTCCCAACTTACTAGCTTGCCTCTTTATGTACTTTAGCATCTTTACATTCTCCGGCTTGGACTGGCTCCCTAAAGTCTCTTACGCAGTCAATTTTGCCCTTATTTGCAGTTCATCTAAGTAATTAATCTATTTAATCGAATATTGCGACGGTTTCGGTGCCAAATATTATGAAAATACACTAGTCAGTGTGGCCGTGTCTGGCATGCCAACAGATACCGAAATTCCAATGAAAATGGATTTCCACTAGTCGAGCTGCGGTCACACTGCTTATTTCGCTGTAGGAAACTAAACATAAAACAAAATTAGCTCTTATTTCCTTGTCGTTTAATTTTAACTTGAATAAAGGGAAGGTCATGGAGAACTCTGAACTATCTGCCTCAGGACACACTTCTCGGGAATGTCTAAAGCAATGTCCACAGATTGAAATCGAAACCAAACCTACAGAAACTAAACTGTAAGTAATTTGATCACAGAGCTCGAAAATATCAGTTGAACGCTTCAAGTCTCATTTAGGGACCCCTTGAGCAATAATTCAAAGATAAACATTTAAATATTTCCCTTTTTTTTCTGCGCATTTGCACATTTCACCGTTTTAATTTTATTTTATTATTTCTTATATTCCGACTCTCAGTTTGCGCGCGCTTAACCGAATCGCTCTCTTAAGTTGTCATTGAAAGAGCGTAAAAAGAGAACACAAAAACAAAGCGCGAAGTTAGGTTCAAAGGAAAAAGGTTAACTAATATTTACGAGCTCTGTTAAGTTGTGATGAAAAATCTGATTTTCTTTTCATTATAGGACAATTTGTCGAGTTTGCCTAGGAACATCAGCCATCATGTCAAACATTTTTGACACCCCACCAGGATCAAAGATCTCGATTGCCGGTATGATCTCTCATTGCACTGGATTTTCAGTTTCCCAAGGGGATTGGTATCCGCAAAGCATTTGTCTGCCTTGCCTGAAGGATGCGTTAAGTGCATTCGAGATTAAACAAATCTACGAGAGGAGCTACGGACTTTACTGTCAGATGAAAAAGGATAATGGAGGGGATTTAATGACTAAGGAAGGATTACCCATAGATAAGTTGAAATGCCCAGTTAAAAATGATTTAATTGAAGAAGATGATCAGTCTGATTTGCCAATTAAGAGCAAGATGATTAAAGAGGGATACTGTAGAGAACAGTTTGAATGCCAAGTGAGGAACGAGCTAATTGAAGAAGAAAAACTCAAGGAAAAAAGATGTCAGAACTCAGATGTTGATATAGAGTCCGAGTCCCACTGCCAAGTGAAAAGTAAGAGAACAGAAGATGAACTGTTGGATGCCGAGAACAATAACAAAGATGACCGCTCGACATTGAAACGACGCCCGTTCCAGTGTTCCCAGTGTCCAAAGTCTTATACATCAAAACATCCTCTTATAGTGCACATGCGCTCTCACACTGGGGAAAGACCGCATAAGTGTTCCCACTGCGTAAGGACCTTTTCAGTAGCTTACACTCTTAGAAGGCACATGCTCACTCACAATGAAGATCGGCTTAAGTGCTCCGACTGCCCACAGACCTTTTCAACGAAAGGTGATCTTAAATGGCACACTATCTTTACTCACACTGGAGAACGACCGCATAAGTGTTCCCACTGCCCGAAGTCATACTTAACAAAACATCTTTTCAAAAGACACCTGCTCATCCACACCGGGGAACAACCGCACAAATGCTCCCATTGCCCAGCGACTTTTCCCACCAAAACGGACTTAAAATGGCACATTCTTGAGCACACAGCTAAGGCAGACGTTACAACTAATCCAGCAGAGGGACCGTTCAAGTGTTCCCAGTGCCAAACAACGTTCACACGGAAGAATGCCCTTCAGGGGCACATGAGAACACACGCCGGCGAACCCGGGGAGCGACCCTACCAGTGCACCCACTGCCAAAGAAGTTTTGCTCAGAAGGATAAACTTGAAGGGCACATCAGAACTCACACTGGGGAGCGGCCGTTCAAGTGTTCCCAGTGCCCAAAGTCCTTTACATCAAGAAATAATCTAAAAGCACACATGCTTATTCACTCGGGCGTCCAACGGTTCAAGTGTTCCCACTGCCAACAAGCCTTCACACATAAACAAACACTTGTAAATCACATAAGAACTCACACAGGGGAACGGCCATTCAAGTGTCCGCGTTGCCCAAAAACATTTTCGTATAAAGATTACCTTAAATCACACATTCGAATTCACACAGGAGAACGACCCTTCAAGTGCTCCCACTGTCCGAAGTCTTATCCGGATAATCGCTCTCTTAAAAAACATCTTGTAACACACAATGGGAAACGACTTTTCGAGTGTCCCCACTGTCAGAAAATGGTTCTTTTCCTTGCATTGCATCTTCGAACTCACACTGGGGAGCGGCCATTCAAGTGTTCCCACTGCCCGAAGTCGTTTTCTATAGCTTACAATCTCAAGCGGCATAAGCTCATTCACACCGCTTAAGTTATCCAATGTTCGATGTCTTTTTAGGAAGGCATCTTCTAACAAGTCGCATGCTCAATCTTACTGGGGTTGTATGATACCATTGTCCAGACTCTTCTCACTTACTCTGAAGAACAGCCGTTCTCACAGCCCAAGATTGTTTCTGCAATTAGCCAATCTATCCTCTCACATTGGATAAGAGACTTGAAAACGTGATAGTACCTTCTATTAATTAATCTTTTTATATGATTTTAGACCTCATATATTTCTTAACACTGAATTTAAATTCTATTTACCTTCCACTTTCGTTTTATACACTTGAAGAGTAAAAAAAAACAGACTGGCAAGTATGCCTGATTTACCGCGAATAAGTTCCTTAAATGAATTCTTGTTAATAAATAAATTGTAACGATACTTGAACTTTGTTCTCTATTTTGTTTGAACTCCATTTATTAAGGACACCATCGTATAACATTTAATAATATTTTTTGTGGTGAACCCTTTTCTAGAAATGCCTTTTAATATATATTTTTTTTTATTTTCATCTTCATTTCTTTTTTGGCGCTAAATATTTGAATTTTCCCACATTCGAGATTTGGGATTTTTTATGCTTTCCCTGCCGCGGTCACACCACTCAGCTGTAAATAAACTTTGTCTCAGAATTCTGAACTGAAAATCGCATTTGCATGGAAGGATTCGATGGAAGAGCAGGATTTACTTGAAGAAGAAATCTGCGATATATCAGACTGCCAGGTAGCGAGTTCAAGTCACGTAGGTAAGGTACTACAAGAAGTCAATTTCAAAAAGTCAAAATTTCACTCGAGACTTGTACATCCCCGACAGCAGAAGACTTCCAAGTGAAGAACGAGCCAATCGACGAGGACTCCGACTCAGACTGCGACTCCTTTGAGGAAGAAGGCTGCCTGAGTTTGGAGAGCAGAGCAGATTGGTCCGAGTGCCTAGTTAAAAGCGAGGAGATCGATGAAAGTAATGGAGCCTTTAAAGAATACACCGCTACTCACCCTACGACTCGATCAAGGGTCAAGTGTTCCCACTGCCCAAGGACCTACGCCCACAAGTATTCACTTAGAGCACACATGACAATAGCTCACAGTGGGGAACGGCCGCATAAGTGCTCCCAGTGCCCAAAGACGTTTGCGGTTAAACAAAATCGTGAAATGCACTTGCTCACTCACTCAGACGTTCGTGCCTACAAGTGTTCCCACTGCGAGAGATCTTTCGCTATAAAGAATACACTAACAAAGCACCTCAGAACCCACACAGGAGAGCGACCCTACAAGTGTTCCCAGTGCCAGAGGACGTTTGCACAGAACTCGGCACTTAGGACCCACATTAAGTACCACAACAAGGAACAAGCTTTCCAGTGTTCCCGCTGTCCCAAGTCCTTTGTGGTACAAAACGATCTACAAAGACACATTCTCACTCACACTGGGGAGCGACCCTACCAGTGTACCCACTGCCCTAAGGCATATAAATCAAAGGCCCAGCTACAGACACACCTATTGGATCACACAGGAGAGAGGCCGCACAAGTGTTCCCACTGCCCGAAGGACTTCACAACAAGCCAACACCTTGTGCGCCACATCCGCATTCACACGGGAGAGAGACCTTTCGAGTGTTCCCAATGCACGCTGGCCTTCTCAGTTCAATCAAATCTTAAGAGACACCTGGAAAAACAACACAGGGAAAAGGTGCCATACACTGCCCGAAACACGCAGTCTTAAATCACACTGAAGTGTGCAGTAAATGTTGTTTATATTATGCAAATTTAATATTCCCCAGTAAAATAAGTTAATAGTGATAGTTTTTCAAAAAATATTAAACGTACATTTGTATTATCTTTATATTTCAATTAAAAAAAATGCATATTGTATAAATAAAATCTAGAGATTATGTATATATATTTTTATAACGAAATTCTCAAATTATATGCATTAAAAAAAAGGATCGTTATTAATGATTATAGAACCTATTTTAAATTTAAATATTAATCTCTTAGAATCGACAAAGACCAATAAGTATAATGTCATAATAATCTTTTTTCGACGGATAATAATTTTGGAGTAATTTTATAATAACACAAAAGCATTTTATCTCTTCAGTAAAAATGTAAAAAACAAAAGTAATTATTAATAATGATATTTATTTTGTAAAAAAATAAATTCAGCTTGAAGTTATTTGATGACCTCGGCTCATTTTCTTTTAGATCAAATCAAAAAGGGTCAAAGATATCAACAATTTTAATTATTTAATTCATATTTATTTATTATACACTGGAATTCAATAAAAATTATTAGGAACAGCACAATGCCTGAAAAAATACAATTTGTTTAATTTTATAAATAAATAAAATATACAAAACAAATTATATATATATATATTATAACTATTTTATTCAGGCCATTTTTAACTTATGATATCAGGCACTTCTTAAATTTTATAACCTATTTTATGAACCAACTTTTACTAAACGTCTAGAAAAACGTCAACAGTGCCATCTCTATTCAGCTCTCTCTCTCTCTTTTGTGTTGACACTCAGCAGTGCTGACAACTCAGCCTTTTTACCGTCAAATCTGGCTTTTTCAAAGTTAAATACTGAAATATTTAAAACAGTGGGAAGCTAGAAGTCTTATATGCTTTTCTATTGCTTATTTTGTTAGAAGCATACAGTAAAAAACAAATAAAAATTTCGCGTACGTTAGATCGATATTTTGCTTTAAAAGCAATGATGTGGAGAATATAACAATTGCCGATCGATTGTTTTTCGTTGTTTCAGTGTTTGAAATGTAGTGTCTATGTTTTATGAAGAAATATTGAACGAGCTATAAATTTTAAATGGTAAAAGTAATATGTATATATAAAATATATATTAGTAAAAACAAATACACAAAAATATGAATGAAAATTCCGGATTTTTCTACTGTTTTCTTTAAACATTTCCGCAGTTCCCACTACTCATTACGTCAAAATCTGCTTCTATATTCAAATATTGGCAGCACTGGCACTTGGTAACAGTCTGTGAGTTAACAGAATGTTAACTTTCGCTCTCTGCTCTCCGTTCCTAAGTGCGGAACGAACGGTATTTTGAAATTTCTTCTTTGGGTTTCGTTCCTCGCCATTCGTTTTCGTGCCTCATTCGCTATTCGATTCGACAACGCAACGGACGAATCGCTGCCGATCGGAAAATCGTACAGTGCAACCTATATACATACACATATGTACCAGACGCGCGCGTGTGAGTGTTAGTGTTTTAGCGGTGGCAAAAATAAAAAACAGCTGCGAAACACGTAAAAAGTAGCGAAAAAAAGGGCAAACTTCTCGACGACGACGCGCAAAATTATATTTCGGCGCCTCGTCTGCCTCTCGCGCTCTCCCAGTGTCCGTTTGTGTACGTGCAAGTGTTGGTGCTTGTGGGTTGTGTGTGTGTGTGAGAGCAAAGCAAACGGGCAAACAATTTGCCGCTAAATACAAAAAGCAGCTGAAGGCAGCGGCAAAAACCAGCTGACACATCAGCGATCCGCCGACTCGAGCGCGAGTGTGTGTGTGCTTGTGCGAAAACCTACGAAAGAAAAGCAAAAAAACGGCCACAGGCGCTATAAATAAAGATCGCACAGCGCAAATCACAAAATAGCGCTAATGTTTATGTAGTCCACCGGCGGCCCCAACAACAACAGAGTGCACGTGGTTCTTCGGACACTGAATTTTTGGCCACGATTATAACCAAATATACAAACACGATACAATATGTCCGGCGTACCGGTTGCCATCAAAACGGAGGAAGTTATTCTAGAACACGCCGAATACAACAGCGCCGAGGAATTGGATGAGGAGTTACAGTGAGTTTTATATTTGAGTGCCACGCCTATCAGGTTACCAAATGAAAATAGAGACATATAAATGTTTACAAGATAAAGGAGAAGCAGCAGTTGCAGCAACAAAAACAACATCAACAGCTTGGCTTGCATTTTTATCACGCAAATTATTGATTATTTTTACTACTACGTTCGCTCTCTCCTTGCTTTGCGCGCTCGCTCCCTCTCGCTCTCTCTCCCGCCGTTTTGCCGACAAAACAAATACGGCACAAAAACACAACCACCACCATCGAAGAGGCACGCACACACAGATGTCGCATTCCACTTCCATGCCGTTTCTTGTTGCTGGAATAAATGTGACGCTACTTTTTTTTTACTTTTGTCTTTCGCGTTGTGTCCCGCTCTTTCACTCTCTCTCCCGTGTCACTTCCTTTTGCTCTCTTTCTGCCGCCGCTTGTTGTTATTGGTGTTTTCACGCTCTGCCTTTCATCCCGTCCATATTGTAAAACTGCTGTTTTCTCAATTTGTCAGACGGCAAAAACAGTGCCGGCAATTATATTGAGCACTGTCAGGGGCACCAGCTGCTAAGAATGTTTAACATTTATATATGTAGCTTTTCTTCAGATGGCGCATTTCAATAAGATTTAGTAACATAAATTTGTATTAAAATGTTGAAAAATATACCAAATCTGTGTTTATAATATCAGAAAAGATTAGATTAAAGCGTATATATTTTATATTTACCCGTTAGGAAAAATGATTCGATTTTCTATTATGAAAATTCTTTTTAAATTTTTACAATTTAAATGGTAAATATATATTTTTTTATTGAATTATACTATTTACCTGTATTTGATTTACAGTAGATTTATGTCTTTATTTTCCGCAATTCCTTTTGCCTCGAATATTTGGTCTAATTGTTACAGCTGCGATCGGAGAGCGCATCCACTCCTCTCTCTCTTTCTACGCCTCTCGCGCTCTCAGCTACCAATTTGCACTAGCTCACATGTTCGAAATGAACGGAGAAACGAACAAAAAAAAAACAGCTGCGCACTGTCCTCCTCTTTGCCTCCATCCTCCCCCAAGCTCTTTGCTTATCGCTGGGTTGCCTAATCAACATTTTTCGTGTTCATAGTTGAAATGAAATCAGCTGTACCGGTCTATTCGTATCATCAGATGGTTTTGGTTTTGGCTTTGCCTTGCTTCTATTTACACGCTTCTCTTCTCTTTTCTTTTAATATTTTTGTTTCTATATATTTCTACCTGAGACTCACACACAAAAACAAGTGTGAGAAATGTGGAAAACGAAGAAAAGTGTGGGAAAGTCGAGGAAAGCGGCGAAATGTACAGTTTTAGAGGTTTATAATATAATTACTTTGCCTCTTTATTATCAAGATTTATTTCAATATTTTATTATGCTTGAAATATATAAATAGGAAGATATTGATTAAATAGGTAAGAACTAAATTACTATCTTCCTTTCATCCGAGGTTCTCTTCACCTTCTTTTCCGATCGGTTTGCGAATCTGCATATATTTTGCCTGTGTTTTCCGAAGCGAAAGTTTTCCCTTGGTTCGCTGCCTTGTGCCGGCTTATCAGAATCATATGGTTGCCTTTTCGCAAACGTCACAAACAGCAGCGGCGCCTTTTCTTATCGCCACAAGCATATGTTTTTTATTCGCACAACGGACAGTGAATCGCGAATACACACACAAACACACACACTTAGGCAAACGGGGAAGGGAAGGCACCCACACTGGCGCACTCAATCCCTAATCGCGCATTCAGCTGGCTCTTTTCAAGGCTTTTTTTTACTTGTTGTTGGTTTGCGCTTACATACATATTTACCGGGAATTTTATATTAAATCCGATTCACATCCCATATGAATGTTGGCATTTGCAAATATTAGTGCATTATGACTTGTATTACAATGCGTTACAAGTAAAATTATTTACGCCAAATAAATTTACTTTGACTCATCCACAAAGCTAGGAAAGTGCATTGTGTGTCAGAAATCCCGTTATGGTAATTTCGCAAAACTAGCAAATTCTTACAATTAAAATATTTCACCATATTATATTTAAGAAAAAATTATAATTTAATTCTCTTATAAATAAATTATATAAATACATATTTTAAGGAGCTGGAAAACTACAATTTTAGAGTACTTACGTTTTTATATAAAATTTTTTTTAATAATATCAACAAAATGAAATTTATTACACAAAGTGTGTAGTATTGTTTATTTCTTAAGTATATAATTTTTACCTACGAATTTAATATCATCACAAAAATGAACAAAAAATACTAAGTTCAAAAATAATCGAAGAATAAAAGCAAACATAATTAATTTATTTGCAAATAAAAAATAACAGCCAATGAAACTTAATTTGTGCAATTTAAAATCATCTAAAAACGAGTCATATGTTATAAAATATATTTTTTTTTAATACATGCACTAAATATTTTTTTTTTCGAATATTTATTATTAAATTATTATTTTTGTTTTTTAGAGATTAAATAAAAATCTGTAAAACTGTTTTATCTTTATTATTTCTAATTAAATCAAATTAGATAATATTATATAGAAAAAAATTAAATTAAATTAAATTAATTATTATGCAGAAAAATTGTTGTTTATGGTGCCGGAAATAACTGTTAAAAAGCATCATGATCTGTGGGAGGTGGCTTTGATATTTCGGCCGCCAGTGTGGGCGGTATAACAACTGAGTTTTAGCAGCTGCTGTTCGGCGCGTTGTTGGTGTTGTTGCTTCTGCTGGTGCTAAAATAAAAGAGCGTGCCTTGGCTAAAAGTCTACACTCTCATTCTCTCCATCACTCCTCACGTTGCACATTGGCGAAATACTACGAGAGCCATGTGTTGCGGCGGCTGCTGCCACTGTGGCGTCATTTCCGTTTTTACCCCACTCGACTGGAAATGAGGAGCAATGACAGACAGAGAGAGAGAGCGCCAGCCGCTTGGAAGTGTTGGATATTTTACCATCCACAACTTCCCTTCCTCTCTCGCTCATTCGCTTGCAGTTTTATAAGAGCCGCTCCCCAGCGGCTCCAAGTACATAAGGGAGAGCGAGTGAGAGAGCGCGCTATTGAGTTGCACTCAAAAAAGCTTGATAGAGCGAGAGAGAAGGCAAAGAGCAGCACTCTCTGAATTCGCAAAAGTACAGATGCCGCCACACACATTTGAATGCTTTTCGTTTTTACTACCGCACACGTTTCATTGAAAAAACATACACAAAAGCTAAAGCTAAAAAGCCGCTGCAAATTTGCGAATCAGAAAAAAAAACCTGAAAGACAGAAAGAAAGAAACAGAAACGAACTGAAAACTAATACCAACACATGGCTGAAAATCTGCTGCGCAAATTTTTGGGCGATGGCTCCGTGTGTGTTTCACATGCCAAAACGTTTCATTTTGATTTCGTTTCGTTTCCACGTCTTTTTTTGCATGCGGCATTTATATTGGCAACCTGCGAGCGATAGAGACAGAGATAGAGATAGAGAGAGCGCCATGGCTTGTTTATGAAAAACACATGATTTTTGTGTACAACACTTTTGGGGCATTGGCAAAGGAGAGGCAGAGGAGGGAAGTAGAGAGCACAACTTCTACTACTACACACTATAGTATCCAATTCCGTACCCTTTCTTTCCTCTCTCACTGCATATTGTGGAACCTCTCCAATTACAATCTCCAAAAGTTCTTCAGTTAAACAACTTTTGTTTATAGAGGTGCTATATTATTTATATTTCTTTGGAAAACCAACAACTGGAGTGTAGAGTTTCGTTTACGATCGAAGTTCTGGTTGACTTTGTTCTTATGTTGTTTTTCTAACAATTTTAATTTGCACTTCCTTTTGTTCTTTGTTTAGAGAAATATTAATTTTTCTATTAAATAAATATATTATTATATTTTGTAAATTAAAAATCTTCCTTAAAATGTAACAAGTTATAGGCGGAAAATAAATATAAAATGATACATTATTATTTTGTTTAATTTCCAAATTAAATCATTTTATTAAAATAATATTTCTTAGGAACACCTTATATTAACTCTTTACGTCTTAAGCTCGCTTATTTGCTTTTTCTTCGCCTCTATCGTATACAATTTCTGTTTAAGTTTTTCCCCTTAGCTTTGTTTATATTTTTTATTGTAAAATACGGCGCCAACTGGCAGACGCAACTGTAAAATGAGAAATGCGAGGTACGGAGCAGAACGGGGGATTCTAATTTGATCATTAGTTTATGGGACTCTACTTTGTTGCACAGTTACGCAATTGCTAGGGTTTATTGCGTTGCATTTTTCTCTTTCCTCGCACAGTACCCAGTGTGCACCGTAAGTTTACCCAGCCTATTGCACTAACAAAAATTACAGGGGGACCCCCGATTTTTATTGCGTACTGCCTTAAAATGGAATTAACTCGCTAGACACGGAAAGAATATCTTTATAGGCCCCAAAGATGCCATAATTCATTTTTATATTTATTACAAAACGTCAAGAACTAAAAACTATTCCTCTACAAATTAAGAAAAAGATAAAAATAGTCAGTTTATATTATATATATATTCATATTAATATAATTTTATTCTAGAAGTAAGAAATTAAGTCTTCCAAACCGAAGTTTTCGAAGAAATCGATCTAAAAACAAATAAAACGGTGTTTTTGTGGCTATATTCTCAGACATATCTGTAATACTTAACAAGAACTCAAAAGGTAATGGGACAACCAGGATTTCGTTATTTCTGATCTGGTTACTTCTCTATCGCGAACTCTCTACCCATTTTTAAATGGTCGAGCTTAGGAAAAGTCAAAGACTTTTTCCAAGGGCCTTCCAGTTTCCGATAAGAAAGCAAGGTGCATAAATATGGCAATCATTAGAATGGGCTGCCTTATCAGTTTGTTTACTCTATTCTTGGGTTATATAATGGCATGTTTATCTTTTATGAATCGAATATGCCGCCGACTGCAACTCCCTCTCGAAATTCCAGTGAAATGATGACGTAAGCGGTGACCCAATAACAGTATGTACAATTTATGTGCAAAGTGCAACAGCAGTGCGATGGTGATGGGGATGGGGGATGGTGGGTGTCACTTCCCAGTGCTCGCTCGGTGGGCAGCGAGAGGTGGGCACTCTCGATGGTGCTCGTGACTTCGGCTTTCGTATCTCTCCGTCCCCCCGGTTTATCACTCGTATCTTCTCTATGTATTCGCTCGGGCGAAAAAGTGGCCAATGAACTACATTGAACTCTGTGCCACGAGCAGCGCTGCAGCAGCGCCGTCAGCTGTCGTCGGTTGCTCGGTCATATGTTATTATTATTATTATTATTATTAAATACTTGTAAGTAGAAAGATATGGTATCTCTCAATCTCTCACCTCGATAAATGCGTATTTGCCATTGCAAGCTCTATACAAAGAGCATTTCTGGCATCGTCTATAATTAAATTTGATTTTCAGTAAACAGCTGTTGCAACGCCTCTAACAATTCGAATGGGGGAACAAAGGATGGAAGTGCTAAAATAGATTCATTGAAGCGCCTAGAAAATCTAGATAATACCAGAATAGTTTTCCGAGAAGAACATTCATCAGAACTCAATGAATGAACGGAATTAACCAGAATATGTAACTGAATTAAAGGACAGATTCTACACACTTCAGAATCTTAAGATATTTTAGATATTTAAAAGAGAAAGAAAGAAGAAAATCTAAAGAAAGAACCAAACTATTCGAGATTGAGACTAGTATTTAAAATTTTTATATTTCTATCAATTAATTAATTATTAAATGGTCATAAATAGTTCTAAAGCTGGTTCAAACCTCAAATATATAGCTCGGAACAGTAAAAAACTTTGTTCAGGCATCGTTTCTCCATTGTTTTCCACGGCTTTTCCTTACTTTAAGCTGCTTGCGTTGCTGGAATAATTATGTTGGGCCTCAAAAAGCCCCAAAAACATATGTGTGTGCCCCGCCCCGTTGGGAACAACAACAAAAGCACAAACAGATGTTGCTACCATATGCAGCATGCAACATTCCCCGCGGTTTTCATTCAGCGTTTTTCGGCGTTTATATTGTGCAAACAAAAACAAACGAGATGCCAAAAAGCTGGCAAGTGCCGAGATCCGAGATCCGAGCCACATTCCATTTACCTCTTGCAGCTTCAATGCTGCCACTGCCTTGCCGCAACATCCACAACATCCGCCTGCCGTTGCCGCTGTTGACCAACTTTGGCTGCAGTGGCATTCGGCCTCTCTTTCTCCAGCCACGTTTCCCGTCTCTATCGCGCACTTGCCGCAAAAATGTTGCCGGAGAAGAACGACCTTTGGATGTTGCTAAAAATAAACCCAACTAGCGAGACGGCGTCTCTAATACAGTCCAACTTCAGTAACTAAGACATTACTTTATCGATGGTTTTAAAAATTTTGCTTGAATGATTGGTTACGTAGGGGAATAACGTATATAAGTAACCTGTGAACGTTTTTAGGTTCGTTATTGAAAATAAAATACAAATTTTGAATCTTATTAAGCTTAATTAATAACCTTAAATTAATATATTGACGTACATATTGGTCATTAGTTCAAGAAGAAAATATTGCCATACAGAAATTTCTCATTACAGTATTTAATTTTGAAATATCCTTTACTTAAGAATAAAAATTCACAAAAACCCCTTGGAAAGTTCGCTTTACACGAGGTCGGACTGTGATTTTTCTAGCATCGTCTTGAAGGAGCTCAGCAGGCAGCAGAGCAGCGTGGTGGTTCTTGACGCTCTTGCCCCGGAATGCAGTGTTGCAACTTTTAACTCCGGCGCTGTTATTGTTATTGTTGTTCTTGCTGGCGGAGCATACCATTGTGAAAATTGTTTTCATTAGCCTGCAGGCAACAGAGCAACAGCAGAGACTGTGGAAAACGTGTTTCGTGGGGTAAAACCGGTTTGGAATTCTTGTGAGACCTCGCGACTTCGAGACGATGAATCGTACATAACCTAACATATCGGCTGCAGCATATGTACATACATACATAGTTTGAAAACCCCGGACAACGAAAAGATGAAGAAGAAGTGGTGCGAAATAATACGAACCAAAAACCCAAAGCAAACCGAAGCGAACCAATTCGAACGAACAACGAAAACAGAAAGCAGGAACCCGAAAACGGAAAACAGAAACAGAAAAGAGAAACAGAAGACAACAATCACGACAACAGCACCTACCGGCGATGGTGGCAACAATAACAAAAATAACAAAAAGAGGAATGCCCATACTATTGACAGCTGTGCTAGCTCTCTTTCTCCAGCTCTCCAACCCGTCTCTCTCGCACTCCGGTCCTCTCTTACATGTTGCTGATGCCATGTGTGTAGTGCAGTAGTTGATGCTCTTACAAGGGGGTTAGGGTACCTCTGGCCTTACATCAAGGTGATCAAATTTATGATGACTTTTAAATTTATGAATTGTAGTAAAATCTAGTTCGAAAACTTGTATCTTTAGTTGACAAGGTTAGAAGGCAGTCCGATCTATAAATTCCCAATTAAATGTATAGATTCATAGTGGATCCTTAGAAGTTTTTTAATTACAAAGTAATAAAATTACTTTTTCAATTATTTGATTAAAGATAATTTTATTTTATATAGTAGTAGTAGTATAGTACAGGTACTTAATCGAAAATTAAAATCAATTTATATTGTGTTGACGTAGGTTAGGGTATTAGGGTATTCCTATAACCGATAGTAAACACCAACTTTGCTTTAGTCAGATGCTGCTGCTGCTAACGTGACAACAACAGAGTTGGGCCTATGTGTGTGTGTTGGCTCTCTGTTGTTGTCATACTGTTGCTGTTGTTGCTCTGTTGCTGTGTAGCGTCGGCGGGTTAAACTAAAATTGAATTGAATGGAATTGTAAATTTATGAATGAATGAATTTTTCAGCGCTTTTGTGAGCAGAGCGAGCATGTGTCTTTGTGTGCGTTTGTGTGGTCCTGGATTGTATAAATGTAAAAGTTAATTGGTTTTATGTATGGGCAGGCGATAAGCCAAAGTCTATAAATAATACAGTAGATATTACCGAAGAGAATCCACGAAAGGGGAGATGGAAAATAGATTTTTGTAAGCTATGAATCATATTATATTTTATTTTATTTATTCTAAGGGTAAGTCCCTTACCCTTGATCAGTAATTCAAAGCTTCCTTTGATTCCTATGATTCTTTGTTATGAATAAACAGTGACCCCTATTATAAATCATAAGTTCCTCGGAAGGCGATATGACTCTTAGCAAACTCTGACTCAATGTTTCCCCATCATTTCAATATCTTCTTGCAGATTACAACTGGAGGATTCAGGGGGCGAGAACACGTATCACATCGAGTATACTAGCGAGCCGGCCCATCAGATTTCTGGCTCGCAGCGGCGCCAATCGAGCATGAGCGGTACCAACACCTCAAAGGGTGGAGGGGGTGGCGGCGGAGGTGCGATCAGTGACGGCGACTGTTCGGGAAAACCAATGCAGGACAGCGAAAAGCGAATGCGACGGGAAATCGCCAACAGCAACGAACGGAGACGAATGCAGAGCATCAATGCCGGCTTCCAGAGCCTGCGATCACTGCTACCGAGACACGAGGGCGAAAAATTGAGCAAGGTAAGTTACTAACTTACTAATTAATAATCTCTCATGGGAGTCTCTGATCTCTAATCTGCTTCTTTGGGGGTGATTTGGGGGCTAAGCTAGGATGTGAACTATTGAACTTTTCATAGAAGTATTTGTAATCCTTTATATAGGTCTTGGTACAGATTTCTGAGTCATTGCTTTATCTTAAAGGATTGATTGTACATTTAGTACAGGATTTTTAGATGTGGAAAATTTAAATTCACGAAAAGATCCAATTATATTAGAATTATAGCTCTTTAGTAGTTTTGAAAGCTGAATTAGTAGATATACACATAAAATCTAATGGTTTGATCTTGTTTTTAGCATATTGTTGGCTTTCCTAATCAAGTCTAAGCATAATAGTTTATAATAACTATAATACAAATCACAAATTGGTTATTAGTAAGAAATCTAATTTAAAGATCTGTAATATGGACGTCTGGAAATTATTACCCATGGTCAGTTTCCAAGTTTTCTGAGGTGTCTGCAGGCCATCATCATGATTCATGACCATCAACACCATTTTCAGGCAGAGATCTGCGTCTGTCGGGGTCTCAGCTTTGATTTACCTTTTTTCTTACCTTTTTTAACCCATGGCACGCAACTCCAATTACATATAACCAGAGGCCGAAGCCGAAATGGAGACTGAGTTTGGGGATTCGGTCTTGGGCCTCAATTACAGGGCCGTCCACAAACACATGTTGACAAATTGCCGTCGACGACGACGACGACTCCTGGTAAAATAAACAAAAGAGGCAAAGGCAACACAAGCACACACGCAACTTGGCTAAAAGCTTCCAGCTGAGAAGAAAAAAGTGAATGACGGTTGTTGGGGGTGGATTTTGTGGGGACGACGAAGGTGCCGAGGCTTTGAAGGTCCCTTTTTGACATTTAGTCGTCAGGGCAACCGTGTCGGCGGCGTCGTCGGCGTCGTCGTCTCAATTGTTTGTTGTTGGAGGCGTTTCGCTTTTTCCTTTTACGCCGCACATATTTTATTCAGCTTTTTTTGTTTTACTTTATTTTTGCATACACATGCTCTCATATTTATGGGACTTTCACCTTGAGACGACATCGATTTGTTGTGACGCGTGTGTAGTAAGCGGCTAAGAAGAAGCTGAGCTGGCCGGTGGAATGAACGGCCTTGGTGGGCGGTTAGCCGGGCATAAGCACTTAGAGCAGGACTGACACGTTTACAAGTGCTCAGAGGTCCTGGAGAGATATTTTTCATACAATTTCTTCCTCTCACTTTACCCCAATGAAGTTAGCAGACGGCTGTAAATCAACGAAATTGTCAGATTAAAAAAGAAGGATGAGAGTTTTTCTTTTTTTATTTATGTATCTTTATATATGTCTGCTGTGGTTGAAAAAATGATGACGAAAATAATAGTACGAAATTATAAGATCATTGAACACAGGGATGAGTAAGAATCAGAAATAAAGGAATTAAAATCATTGATTCAACCGCTAGAAATCCGTATAAATGCATTAATCAGAATTAGAACAACCAAGCTTGAAGCAAACATTGGTATCCAACACTGAAACTTCGGTTTCACTTATCGCTTTCCAACCATGCCCTTTCATATTTAGTAGTTTCCCTCGTTTCGGGGATTTTTTTCTTAAACCTTGGCGTGCTCTTATTTATTGCAAATTGAAAAGTGTCAACTGAAACTTGGCAATGCTCGTAAATCAGTCTCTGGCCCCCCCAAAAAAGAAAGGCGATAACAGGCAAACGAAAGAGAAACAATGTAATAAGACGCAGCAGCACCTTGTTTATAGGCAAGGAGGGGAAAATGCAAACAGGAAGAAAGGCAGGCGCGTAAATATTAAAATACTACGACAGGCGAAAAGGAAAGGCGTAAAGCAACAGCAAAAGTCAGGAGACGACAGCGCCTGATGAATGACATAATGGGCGTAGACAGAGATGCATAGAGAATAAGAGAGCGAAAGAGGGAGAGAGAGATGGGTAGGATGCAAAAGAGGGCGGGCTAGTGCAAGTAGTTTATGGATTTTTGTTCTATGCACTTCGTCAACGGCGACGATTACAAACGATGCCTCCTCTCGCCTGTCACACATAGTAAACATTGTAGTAAATACGTGTGAAAGGGAAGGCTGAACGCAATGCGAAAGAGAAAGAAATAGTGCAGCCAACAGAGAGGGAGAGAAAGGGCCTCTGAGAAAAAGTAAACTGCAACTGCTTGACCAAGTTTACGCCAGCTATGTATAGTTGTAAATTCAGTGACTGTTAAATTTGAGACTGGCTTAAATATATAACTTAAACCTCCCTTAAAAAACTATTTTCTGTACCTCTCCGATCAAAATAGTCTAGACTAGACTGAAAAGCTTAATGAAAGTAGATCGCTCTAATACACAGCATAATTCCTTCACATGCCTTCTTTTAACAATACAAACAAACATGCATATGTAGATTAAGTGCAGCCATGTACACACACGCAGCCCGACAAAAAGTGCGAAAAAAAATTGCAATGCTGGCTGACAGAAAGCTGCAGCGACTGAAACCATTCACAGGTTAGGCACACGCACATAACGGTACATGGCAGAGACACTCGAACACACATACAGCCACGCCCTAAGGTGGGAGGTGGAGTGGGAGAGGAATACAGCGAATGCAAGTCTGTGATTTATACTCTCTGCTCTCTTTTCGCACTCTGCACTCTTCCTCTCTCTCTCTCGCCCACTGTTTGGCGGGTCATTGAACTTGCGCGCTAGGTGGCGCTAAAGTGCAAATGTGCAATTGCGTACAGTTGCCCCCATTGTTGTTATTGTGATTACTCGAGGTGTACACTGAAAATAAATGTGATTTTTTGACAATTTTGAAAAAAACTTAAAAAAATTTAAAGTTTATGAATTGTTTAATGGTTTTGACTTGAATATTGCTTAATACCAATGAAATTTCAATAAAAAAAACTATGCTTAACCTTAAACATATTATTTTTTATGTTATCAATTAGATATTTTGTGGTTAAAAGATTGGGTTATTACGTTACCTTAAAGGTAATCATGTTAAATGACGAGAAAGATCAGCAACGAATACTTAAGAAGAATATCTGCCATCTTGCGAAACATTATTTCTCGCCGTGCTGAGATTTAGGCGCGCCCCAGCTGAACTAACCTACATTAAAGTGGGTGGGGAGGTGTTCACTGTACACAGTGCACTCTACAGCAGTACACACCTTGCCCAGACAGTGAACATAGAGAGAGGGAGAGAGAGCGAGAAAAGGCGCGGGACTGACGCAAAGCTGGAAAATTTCTATATACAATACAATATCGATTCCTTTCCAGTGGCTGCCGAGGAAAAGCGCGCGCCAAACGCAAAGCTAAAGCTACCCCCGAATGAAGATGGGATAGAGGATGTGGGATCGGTCAGTGGGATGGGATAGGACAATGGCGCCAACATTTAGTCCGCCTGCTGTGCTGATGGGAGCCCACACCACTCGCACAGCTGTGGAAAGTTATGGGTGGTTCATTGGGGAGGGGGGACTTCTTGTGGGTGGTTTCCGGGAGTGTTTCATTGCCATTTCATTTCCAGCATTTTTGGCGTCTGTCTGGCGCCTGGTAGGCAGCTGTTTCACAGCCGATGACGATTCCAAATGGAACGACGGGTGGTGGTCCGTCCGGCCGGTCCTCCCCCAATCGCATACAGAAAATGGGCATTCAGCTTGGCAGCTGCGCACTACGGTTGTTGGCCCGGCGAAATCAGATTCATCTATTTTTTTTTCTCCCACCTTCAGGCCCGGACTCTTCTGGACAGGGGCGTGGCACTGCGAGGAGGGCATTGGGCACTGGGCGGGCGGAGGTCGATGGGTGGTGGTGCAGTGCACTAGGCCATTGGCATCTGGCAACCTCTTTGCAGATGGAGCAGAGCAAAAAGCGGGATTGCAGCTGAAGGAGATTGCGATGCAATGCGACGGCTTCTGGGCCATGCCAACACCCAGTTTGGAACAACAGTACATGGCCAGCATAAATAGGGTTATATAACATTCCATTTACCATGCTATATGCTATATATAGCACATTGTGTGTAGCCTGTACTTTCAATTGCATTTCGTAGTAAAAAATGCTCGAACTACCGCCATAACCCCCCTTACGAAGGCTTAAAAAAGAGCAGGTGTAGGTATATCATAGTAGTATGTAGAGCGGCGGCCACAAAATGCAATTAATGGAGCCGTGCTGTTTGTAATTTGAATTATTTTTATGCTTCAGTAGGAAAATTTAATTAAAAACCGCACTTTTGACTAATTACTTAATGTATTTCGTGGTGTTCAGCGTCGTTGAGTGAAATGGAATTTAGATCCGGGTTAGGTTATTGTCATTTTATGGCCCCATTCAGAGCCCTCATGGGAATATTATATTTAAAGCGTTAAAAAATGTTATTCCTGCATTATTTCCATTTATCAATGATGACTGCCCACATTTAGAGGTGAACCAGTACCGATGCATATAAATATTAGGTCAGGGCGATAACTTATCGATAGGCAGTACCTCGAGACTTTCGCAAAAGAATGCATCAGCAAAGAGAAAGCACAGACAATGACAACAACAACACCGGGCCAGCGATGGCCTAGCCAAAAGCAACAAAAAAAAGCATAAGTGCAATGGATCAATTACTTTGTGGGTAGACAGAGCGAGATGGAGGTAGTCTGCCCGGTGTTTGTGTGAATTTGCAAAAATGTCGGTCGGTCGTTGGTCTCTCTCCATCTCACTCCCTCTCTGTCTTGATCGCTAGCAGCCGCCGTCTGGCGCTCAAAAGCGCTTGAGTTGTTGTTGTTGTAGCTGCAGTTGTTGCTGTCGTTGATTATATGGAATCCCGTCTCGCCGGATTTAATGACATTGTTGCATCTTAACGGTGTTTTTTTCCTCTTTTTTTTTATCAATGACCAGCCATGAGCACCGATGCCTGCTATTTCTTCTTCTTAGTCTTCTTTAAGCCTCTATTTCTGCCAGTGTATGTAGTATGCTAGTACCGTTTTGTTTTGATTTATTGCAAGTCAGTTACAGTCTAATCTCTCTATGGCGAAACGAGGTAGTCACAGCTTAATAATAAAATTATCTATTTAATTGCACTTAACCGAAAACAAACCTCTATGAGTTCATATTTTAAGTTGTGGAATTTTGTTTATTTCCTTTGTATGAGATGCTGTACAGCATAGCATGAGTCAGCTAACAGCTGTGAAATCTTGCCAAAATTCGATAAGTGTCCATAGAAACTGCCAAATAATAAATTTACCCCAAAAAGTAAAACAAAAACAAAAACAAAACAAAAACAAAAGCCAGCCGGCATTTTTGCTGCGCAATTGCACACACAAGTGCTTTCATGTACGTGTAAGCGAGTCTCAGCTGGTCAAGCAACAACAACAACTACAACCACACAACGATGATGGAGAAACAAGGTTAGAGCGTCGGTGACCGGCAGAAAAGCTCGGCTTTCCCAATTGCGCCGCAATCTCGTCATAAAGGCAACAAAAAGCAAAGAGTATATACAAACCGAAATATTCCTACAAAGATGAGGTATCTGTATGACATTTGGAGTGTAACTGGCTTTATAGAATCATGGTAATAATCCACCAAAAATTCTAGACACCCTTTTCGCACTTTAATTTTAAAATCATTTGAAAAACTGTCGCAAAGTATGCAACTATATTTTAAAAGATTTCGCAGTAAACTCCTAGACATAATTTTAATTAATTTCAAATACACAAGGATTTACATAGTAACAGAAAAAGATATTCAATGAAATTCTAAAGACCATTTGTTAACCATTTTATTTTGTTTGAGCCAAAACGTGTTAATTCCTAATTAATTGATTAGTTTTTATAGAAGGCCACACCCCAAACTGACTATGTCATTGTTCAGACATGTAAATTAAATTAAATTACATTTTTTACTAGCTTAGCGCGTCTGCTGTTGCTATTTGCGTTTATTTAAAACAGCTGTCTAGGGTAAACAACAATACAAGCGCACGTTGGTAAAAATAAATACAATGCCGCCGCCGTCGCGTTTACTTTAATTTGATGGACGTGAAATTCGATCAGCTGATCTCACATGCTCTATGGTGGTGAGGGTCAGCTCCCTCTGTTTTTTTTTTCAACAACCTACAACCGGCAACACAAAGAGCAGGCTTCGTGCTACGCGCTCCCCCTTTCTCTTTCTTTCATTCAAATTCAAATCGCTTTCAACACACTTTCAACCATTTTCGCGTGCCTGTGTGTGCTGTTGTTTTTATGTTAATTAAATGCTTTCATTGACCATGAGCTTTGTTTAGCCGGCAGCAGCGACAAACAAGAAGAATCCCAAAAACTATGAACCTCGCAGCACATGGCATGTCGTGGCCTAACCCCATTGGCGCTCTGTGGGTTAAAGGTTTTATTGACCTTTAGCGTGGACTTACATGTTTTTAATTGGGTGTTAAGAGTTAAAGCCACAAAAGTGTAAGTGACACAGCTGTTGTTTTGTAATAAAAAATGCACAGTCTTAAAAAATTCCTGTAAGCTTAAGTTTAATACCCATAGAGTAAAAATATATTAACTTATCTTGAATTTGGATAAAACTAAATAGAAATGTAATACATACATACATCACTTAATTTAATAAATTGCTTAACTACGTGCATTTATTGTTACTGTACCCCTGTGCCCGTTACCTCTTCAATTGCCACGCTTCTTTGGCTTTCTTTAATTGCCGCTTTTTTATGACTTTTGCCTTGGATTAACTCTGGGGGGTAAATACGGATAGGTAAATAGACATAGATATGGCCGGGTATTAAATATAATGTACATAGCTCGGAGCTCATCTACCGCACGTGTTTGAATTTAATTAGGTTAGCGTAAAAGGCAAATAATGCTTTTATTATTTATTCGTACATATTTAACTTGAGTCAGCAGCCTCTCACAGCAAAATTAGCAAAAAATGCGAGACAAATTTGCAAAAAATAAGAAATATGTGTGTGTGGTTTAGTTTATAGATTGAACACACATCTGTTTTATTTTTTCTAAAAAAAACTCTCCCAGAATGACCTCGCCCCAGTCTCTCAGCTCGGGCATATATTTTCCCTCATAATTTCTCCATCTATTCTTCTGTTCCTTTTTCGATGACGGCATTTCCTCGTGTTCACAGCTTTATAAATAATTAAATTAGAAATAATAAAAATAAAAAATAATAGATTGAAGGAGGGGTGTGTACACATGACTCTGCGTTATAAATAGCAACGGTTTTCGTTGCATTTTGACTTTTTTAGCTTTTGGCTTTTAACTTTGACTAATACGTGTGCGATGTTGTCACCCAAAAATTCTCTCCTGGGAAGCTCGCACACACATACGCTCCTCTTCTAGCTGCCGTTGTGCGCGTGTGTGCGGCAACACATGTTTGGCGCCCAGCAAAAGCAGCTGAGTGGGAGTGGGAGAGAGGGAGGCCCAGAGAGCTAGAGAGCGAGTGCGAGTGAACCAAAGAAAAGCGCCCAGTGGGTGTGCGCGTACACATATCTCTCTTTCTCTATTTCTCCCACATGCATATGTGCGCGATTGTTTATGTATGTGTGCTTCGCGCGTGTAAGTAAGCCGGTAGGAATCGCAGCTGTTTTGGCTCATTTTTATCTTTTTTTTTTTTGCATTCGCGTGGGCGAATTCTCGATGTTATTTTATGGCCTGTGCAACTCGTCTCGGGTTCCGTTGTCCGTTATGGCTAAATATTCAAATGTCTCAATGCTAATTTTAGCAGCTCGGCGATATTAAACTGCGATAATAGCGCTGAACGCTATGCGCAATGCTAAATGAAATGAAAATAAATGCGAAAACCGTGTACAATAAAAGTGGAAAGATATCAATTTACATATTGAATTGGCAAGAATGCAGGAATATCGTTTGAAGATAGGTTATATCATGAAGACTAACTATCAGTGGTGGCGCAGAAATAGCTATTAAATGAAATTATTTAAGAATTTGTCTAGAAGTATGCAAGACAATATTTTGGATTCAAACTCAATGTTCTTTAAAGTGTCCATTAATTTCTAGCAACCTTTTTGACCGCATTTCAAAGGATTTTAAAATCCCACCGATTTCGGAGGCATTTTTTAGATATAACTAGATATAGATATAGCCCCAAAGTATGCTAGCTTACTTCTTTAAACTCTCATCCATCTCTTTGGTGTATTATTTTTTTTCTGTGCATCCGCAAACACGCTTTTGGTAAACTAGGTATATTAGGGAAAGACTGGAAAACAACCGAAAATTTGCAACGAAATTAGTGTCAGCTGACTCGCCACTCTTCTCTTCCTTTTTGCGGCGCTTCGCACACACACCTGTCACAGCGCCATCTGCAGCTGAAGAGTCGAGAGATAAGCCGAGAACGCCGTGTTAATTGTTTTTTTTTACTCCACTGACGTGCGACGCAGTATTATGGCAAAGAGAAGCGGTAAAGAAAAAAAAAATAAAACCGGCAGATAGATGGTAGATAAGCTGAAAGTAAACAATTCGCATATTGGTTAAAAAATTAAGAACCGAGGGAGACTCGAACTTAAAGAGAGAACCACTCTTCATAAGAACAATTCTATCTACTGCTATATATCTAATTTTGTTTGCCATTTTCTAAATATATTCCTAAGGGAACTAATGTATTCTATAAGTTAATGGATTTGCCATATTCCATATTGCTTTGCTGGTAAATAAAAACCGTTAAGGAATTTTTATTACCGGAATCGGCTCAATCAAGTTGAATAACCGAATAAAATAGTTTTAATTTCCTTTGTTTATGGGGAAGGTGGTGCATAAGCCTCATAAAAGATAACATTTCGTGCGTTTTTTGGTGGTGCAAAGAGGAAGTTCTGCTTCCGAGAAACAGCTATCCAGTTATCCAAGGGAGTATCTCGCTTAGAAATATATAGGCCAGAGAGATAAACCTCTCTAAGGTTCCGTTTCGACATTTGTTTGTTTTTCGGGCGGGCCAACCACCAAAAGCTGTAAAAATACATTGATTTTCCCGGCTGTTTTTCATTTTTACCACATTTCGCTCGCCAAGTGGAAGCAGCGCGCTTAGAGGCATGCGTGCACGCACGTAGTCCAAAATAACAAAAAAAAAAAGCCCAACAGAAAACAACACCAAAAGATAGAAAAGCGAAAAAAAAAAACAATAGAAGTCAGGGAAAGAGGGGAGGGAACTGAGCGTTGGTGGGGTGGTGGGCTGTTTTTTTGGTGGTGGCTGCAGCTCCAGCTCTCGTATCAAAAATCAAACAGAAAATAAAATAATTACTTTAAATATTAATTTTACCGCTACAAAAGATGCAGATACAGATACAGTGGCTATACAGATACAGATGAACCCTCGACTGAACACAAGTACAAATCCATCAATTTCTTTTTTTTTGAGCGCCTGCCAGCTCAGCTGATGACGAATTCTCTCGCACCGGCGGCGGCGGCGTATTTGCTATTTTTATGCATTTCATTTTATTCAATCAACAAAATTGTAGTGTAACTGACAACAACAATAGTGCAGCAACAACAACAACAACAACAAGAACAGCAGCAGCAGAAAAACAGACGCGCCATTTATAGAAGTCAGCTGCTGCTGCTAGAAAGGGAGAGCATTAGCCGCGCCGCCACTTCCAACTGGAAAGCTTGAGAGAGCACGTGTTTACCAGATAGGTAGACAGAGAGAGAGAGCACGCGAAAAGCTTGGGCCCACATGTTTTTTCGCTACGTCTGGTTTCCGTTTCACGGAACGAACGGCAACGGAACGAACGGCTGCTGGCTGTCTCGCTCTGGCGCGCGCTGTCATTACCCCTACCTTAACATGTTGAGAGAGAGCCACTCTCGCGCTCTCTCTAGCAACATTTGTGACGACGACGACGGCGACGCCGGCGAATATTGAAAAACTTTTCGTATTGGAACTGTTGCTGGCTTCTGAACGGTGGTGGTGTTGGAAAAAAGTACAGTCACCGCAAAAACGGCCAACGCTCGCTCTGCCGCTGTCGCAGCCGCTGCCGACGTAGTCTGCCGTCTGTTGGCTGCTGCTGTTGTTGTTTTTTTTCCTTTTGCTTTGTTGGTCGGTTGGGTTTGGGTTGCGTCTGAATTGGATTCTTGTTGGACCCGCGAGTTTGATCGTCTTTTTATATTCCCTTGCTTTGTTTATGCTTTTGGTTTTGGGTTTGCCTTTTGTTTACACACACTCACACTCGCGCTTTAATATATATGAACATATGTACGTATCTCCATGCATACATTCATACACATATCGTGTGGCGGTGCATAGACTTTATTTGTTTTTCTTTTTCCTCTCGTTTCACTTGCCGGCATTTTCCAAACCACAAAAACAACACTTGGGCAGCGTCGCGTCTGTGAAGGCAACGACACTTTCTTATTAGCCAAGGCCTGAACTTGCCGGCTGGCGAGCGTGAGTGAGCGAGGGAGAGGGGCATAGCACTTACTACCATATGATATGGGAATGAGAATATATGGACATATGATTATTCCAATTAGAACGACTGGCCAGCAAGTGCATCGCCGAATCTGATGAAAATGAATTATTCCAGATTCATTTCGAAATAAAGTTTTAAGTTCCCTAAAATATTAATAGTTTTTCAAATAATTTCAAGACACATGTTTCCTAAGGAGAATATAAGATAAAATTAACAAATGCATACCTATGTATTTACATAAGTACAAATATGGCAATAAAAGGAGTTATTTTTCTTCTGACATTGTTATTGTTAAAGGGTTGATATCGCCTTTTGTTAGTTTTTAAAGATAAACCCAATGACATCCGCCGTTTTCGGGTGACTCCCCTTTGTCTTGTGCCTAATTTAAAGCGTGTATTTTATCAGACAAAGCGGCAACTCCCTTGTGCCGCGTCTTATCATTCCATTCCAATAGTTCCAATGCCGGAGAACGGCTTCCAATAGGCATTTCCTCAGCTGCGGTGTCAATGAACGACCTTTGTGTGAGCAATAGGCACTATGTATTTGTTGAGCGGCTAGAAAACTTAAATATACTTGCTATGCTAGATTCGATTGCTTATAAAATATGCGCACGTTTCACGGCATTGCAATGCCGCCGTCTGTTATGGAAATAGATATGCATAGAGGAGCAACAACAATAATAGAACTGAGAAAACTGTACACAACAAAGTCTGCCTCTCTCTCTCGTCTGCTTACAGCAACACTGATTGGGGGCCTACAGCTGGTGTGCAATCGTGAGTGGGAGAGAGGCAGAGGTTGAAGTATCCAGAGAGAGAGAGAGAGCGGGGGCCCAGAACTGAGACTCAGAGAGCTAACAGCAGCTGTGCGATGCCGGCGTCTGTCTGGCAATGCCTGGTTCTCTTTTGTTGTTTTTGCTCTTGTAGTAGTGACCTCCGACAACAAAACCGAAATCGAAACAAGTTTTTACAACAAATGCAAGAACAAGAGAAAACATGAATGCACCAAAGTAGCAAAGATTTATTGCTTTTTAATCAAAGCCCCAAGAATGCAGGCTTACGCATTCCAAAGGAATCTCAAAAAGCATTCAAATGACTGTTGTTTTTTACCCCACTGATATACTCCTATGCAAATTGGTCAATTTTTATAATGGGAATGTCACTCAAAGTTGTGGTTTATTACTGAGAAGTTGTGACTTTGAGGGATTGTCTTAAATGTTTAATTAAAATGTCGAAATAGACAGGAAACGTATTTTAAGTGGATAATACTTTATGTTTCAATATAAAATCTTTTATACATATATGTATATACTTTTTTTTTTTTAAACACAACAAAATCAGAACAATTATAAATAAAATGCTGTTTTTTAACTACCATATTTGTTATAATAGTGTTTTTTGTGCGTTGTGTTATTTTGTAGCACACTTTTGGGAACCACATTTATTTGAATAATAATAGCATAATAATGGACTTAATTTAGCCAAATCGAAGAAATTGGTATTCGACTCGAAAGCTTGCCAAAAATTCCTTAACTTTCCTAGAACGCAGTCTCCAGATGCATTTTATTGCTTGCCTCTTCTCTCTCTGTCTTTGCTTCGTTAAAAAAATATGTGGCTCAGCCGCAACATGTCGCCCACACACGCATTTTTGCATGTTTGGCCTGCCCAGCTGCTTTCTAAGCCAGATTTTTCACCGTTATTGCATCCTCTCCGTTAATTTCCCCGCCTTTCTCCGTTTCATCTCGCGACGCCTTCTCTTTGCCTGCCAGTGTTGGACAACGCGCAGTGTAACAAGCGCGCGCATTTTGAAGGACACGAGTTCCTTCACCTCTCCCTCAGCGAGAAGCAAACAACATCAAAACAGCATGGGAATCATCGCTTTACTACAGTATTTACTATAAACATCATAGCCGCAGTCGCAGTCGCTGGCGCAGTCAAGGCAACAACAAAAAATGCAAACAAAAACAGAAAAGGCAAAAAGGCAAAATGCTAAAGCAACAAGCCCTGCCATTTATGTATATGTTGTTGCAATTAAGTCGGCTCTCGGCAATTATGCTTCGTCCTCATCCTCATCCTCCGCCTCCTCCCCATCTCCTCCTTCTTGCTACCCCTTTTCTTCAAGATTCTCCCTGTGTGTTTCTTCCGAATGACTTTTATTGTGGGGAGAAAGAAAAGGAATGAGAGAGACTAATTCCCCCAACTGTAGTGGAGAATACACATTAATATAAGGATTGGAATGAAGACATTACAAGAAGATTATTACAATATTTTCTTTGTTTTTTAAAAGTCATTAAAAGCGCTGTTGTGAACCCCACAGGGCCCTTACGGGATACAATTATTTACTGCAAGCAATCTAGAAATATAATAAAGAAACCACCTAACTCAACCTAATTTCCCTATTTCCAGGCTGCCATCCTGCAACAGACCTTCCAGTACATCGTGGATCTGGAGAACCAGAAGACGCAGCTGCTGACGCAAAACAGCGAACTGAAGCGACAGGTGGGCGAGCACGAGGCCGGCGGCGGCGGATCCGGCGAGGGTGGCGGCGCCAACTCTGGCGGCAACTACAACGATTCCAGCGCCAACAATGGAGGCAACAACAACAACTCCACGACGGCGGTAGCCATCAAGAAGCGCAAGCTGACCGATAACGTGATCAACATCCAGGCGATTAGCGACAGCTCCGACGAAGGCCTGGGATCAATGTCTCCGGAGCCAATGACTCTGTTGACGGCGGGCGGAGCGGCGGCCACCAAGCTGAGCAGCGCCAACATCTTGGCCGCCAAGGAGCTACTCGAGATGAAGAAGCAGCTGGAAAAGGAGCGCAGCTTGCGGCGATTGCTGGAAGACGAGCTGCAGATGATCAAGCGGCAGCTGTATAGCGTGGCCACCGCACCACCCGGAACTGCAGTGGCTGCCGCTTCGGGCGGCAGTGGCGCCTACATTCCACGCGAGGTCATCGAACATACCGATAACTTTGTGCGCAGCGAAGATCTGGAGGAGCTGGGCGGCACCGTCTCTTACGTGGAGATCGACGAGATGACTGGCCAGCAGCAGGTCGTTGTGTGCTCCAGCATCGAGGAGCTGGAAGCGGATGCCGCCGCCGAGATCATTACCGAGGATCAGGTTCACGAGGAGGTCATTCTATCGTCGAACAGCTCCACGGAGTCGGAGAACGAGGTGAACGTGAATGCCATTGCCAAAGCCTATGCCGAGGGCTGTACGTCGAGTGCGGCCATGCTGCAGCCTATCCTGCAGGCGGCCATCAAGGCCACGCCCAAGGTTGAGGTGGAGCGCATCCACGAGAAGATTGTCAAGGTCAAGGCGGAGAAGCACGAGCAGCAGTCGATCCAGACCCACTATCAGCATCCGCATCGTCAGAACCTGGAGACCATAGTCCAGGCCATCCGCCATTTGGAGGGCGATCATCTATTTGCGGACGAGCAGCAGCAGCGTGGCCAGCAGCACCATCATCAGCACCATCAGCTAACTAGTGTGCACCACCACAATCAGCATCACAGGCTGGCGCAGGACGCTCCGCTGGCCCTCACCACCACGGGCAAGCAGCACGCGGCACTGGCCGAGCTGAGACCCTTCCTTCAACTGAAGAGCGGCGGCAACAAGCAAGTGATCATCACGGCGAAGTCGGCAAAGGATGCCGGAGGTCTGGTCTCCTCCTCCAGCAGTAGTACAGTCACGCCCACGGCAATCTTCAAGGTGCAGACGACAAGCGGCGGCTCCAACTCCAACCACTCGCAGGCGGTAATCAGCGGCAGCAATGCCCAGCAGGTGACCATCAGCACCACCGCCCTGAAGCAGTGCCGGCCGGGCGTCATAGTGGCCAAGCAGTTGCCGTCGTCCTGATTCAATGGCCCCAAGATGGGAAAGGGTTCGGGATCGTCGGTAACTGGAGTCGGAGCAGGAGCGGGAGCGGAAGTAGTGGCTATGACAGCCGGCAGATGTGGTGGTGCAGGGGCTGTGGCTAATTCACGAGCTAGTATTAAAGGCGCTCGCCATGCAACAGCAGCAGCAGCAGCAGCAGTAGCAACGTCAACAACAACCACAACCACTCAACAACAATTTACTAAGCAGAATCCTCCATTTGCAGCCTCGCGGCAACAACGTAAAAGTAGTAGCAATAGCAGCAAAGAGACTGCTATTAAACAACCAAGGTCGAGGCAAAAGTATGTAAATTAGTAAAACTTAAACGAAAAAAAAGAAACAAAATCAAAACAAAAAAAGGAGAAAACATAGAGATACCAAGCGCAGACCTAAAAGATTTTTTGTATTTTTGGGATAATAAATATATATATATGATTTAAATTAGAACTCAACCAAACCTATTCCCAAGCTTAGAACGCCAACAATACAACAAACCAATTCAACAACCCAACAACCAACAACCTACAACAACTCAACAATCCAACAATTCAACAACACATAGCCACTGTAATTAAATGCAAAGAAAAAATACACGTCGTAACATTTGTTCATTTATTGGTTAAGAAATACTAGAATTAAAACACAGAACATATTACATTAAAGAAAACACAAACTGAGCAATTGATTTACGACAACAAACCAATAATAGAGCAGAATCGAGCAGCATAACGAAGCAGAAACAAACTAAAAATTGAACGAAAAAAACAAAAAACAAAACCGAAACAACAAAACAGAGAGTACAAAAGAAGAAGAAAAGAAAATAGACATAAAATTTATGAATTTTTCTGTTTATATTCATTTTTTGAACTCTATAAACACCATCGCATTAATTTTTACCTTTTTTTAAATTATTATTTGTATTTTTAATTTAAATACATACATATATACTATATATATACTTTGAATGCAACTTATTGAGTTTTTGTTGATATATTTGTGTAAAAATATTTTTAAGTCTAATTATGTAAGAGAGCGAGAGCGAAAGAGAGAAAAAACCCTAAAAAAACCCTTTAAAAAATTAATTCGAAATAAAACCACACGCAAAAAATTAAAACAATCTAAAGGAAAAAACTGAGAACTAAAAAACATAAAAAACAAGTGGAAATCGTTTATTATATAAACTATTATAAAATACATATATATATATAAATATAAATTATATACAAATTATTCATACCTACCATAAACATAAACATAAACATATATAAATAATACACATGCAGAGTACATAAACACATAAGTAACGGAACATTACATAACATTACTACTAAACTACAATAAAAACAAAAAGAATACTTTGCATACATATTTAATATGCTTTAGTAACATAAGTACGACCATCCCATCCCCCACTTCGTTCCTCCTCCACAAACCCCCAATTCTCTCCACATTTAAGAATGCGTATGCCTGAGGGAGAGGGCGCTACGTGGATGTGTGTGCGCGCGTGCGCTCAGCCGAGCTGACTCTCTTCGCCAAGCCGCGCCGATGCTGTGCGCTTCGTAGCTGCCAGCTGCGACACCAAGTGTACCGGCAGCCGGCGGCCACACAGATTCCTATTCGAAATTCGAAACTTGAGTTTTCTCTGCGTTGAATAGAGAGCGTTCCGCGCAGCATTGCCGCGGCTTGGCGTCCCGCATTATTTCCCCCACAAGGAGAGAGACTATGAGAATGATGAAGAGAGGATCAGCAGTTGTACGCAGAGCAGCAGCAGCACGCACACACGCACGATATCGCACGCTCACGTGTCCTGCATTCGAATTATGATTAAGGAAACAAAACATTATGCAGGCCGTTTAATAGTTAAACAAGGAAATATGTACGAAATCGAAACATGAAATACATGAAGCATATATAAGCAAGATCCATACATACAACCACATATTACTACATACATTCATGCTCTATATGAAAACAAAAACAAAAACTACAAACAAAAAACAAAAAAAATTACAAAAAATTATGTCAAATAAATGGTTTTTCCTTTTTCCCTCAACAAGAAGTTGCTAACACTTTTGTTTTTAATTGTCTTGGGTGCCATTGTGGCTTCTTTAATATATAAAGGTTCTCAATTGCTAAAATATATAAAAATAAATTAAATTAGATCTTGTGCGAAGACAAGAAGCAAGCTTATAGTATACATATGTACATTCCCAGCCAAGGAACTTTAACAGTAATAATTTTTGCTGACTGGTCAACCGAGATTGGATTTTCAGGCAACAAATGACGCTGGATGTTGATAGACCTCTTGATATGTACATTTAAAACTTTATTTTCTAGTCACTAGCCTGATCGTAAGTTATAGCATAAATATAGATTACAATTGCTCCTCTTCGATTTGCAAATCCGTAGAAAAGACGTACATATCCCGACGCCTGGCAAAGAGCAGCTCCTGCCGTTTGGGATGAGGGGCCAGCGAGTGAACAACACCGCCATTATCACCTGAAAGAGGAGACCACCATAAGTCAAAGAACTTCACATACAGCACAATATATCCTTACTGATACGAATACGTTGCAGAACTTTGGCCTCGAGCAGGTCCCAAACCAGAGCATCGCCGTCACTGGACCCAGACACAATGTGGGCATCGTTGGCCAGTATTCCGCATTCGATGTGGTAGTCATCTCCCCGGTGGCCTTTGTACTCGGACAGCAATCCACCCGTCTCGCAGTCGAGCAGTCGCACCACACTGTCCTGACAGCCAGCCACCAGACACTGTTCGTCGCGTGTCTGAGCCAGATAGGTGATGGGTTCACCCACCTTGTCGCAGGTGAGTTCACCCACCCGGATGTCGTAGGTCCGCACACAACCGTCCAGGGAGGCGGCATAGATCTTGTTCTCGTTGGTCAGCACAGTGGTGATGCAATCTCGCGCCTCCTTCATCACCTGGACGGGATCTAGGCGGCGTGTTCGGATGTCCCAGCACATCACGGCGTTATCTCGACCCCCGGAAATGGCCACCGAAGAGTCCTCGTTGAAGCACACGCAGCGAACTCCACCTGCATGGCTGCGCAGTCGCCTCACGGGGGTTCCTAAATAATACATTGTAGTACTCTTCCTCTGATTGAAGTTGGTGCCGCTCACCTGTGGACACGTCCCAGTAGATAATGCTCTTGTCCAGGCTGGCCGAGACGATGTAGCTGCTGTCACAACTGCCCGCCGCATCTGTCACCTCGTCCGCATGTCCACCGTAGGTCTTGAGGAGTAGTCCTGACGCCGGATTCCACAGCTTTATCTTCTTGTCAGAGCCACAGCTCAAGCAATAGGTGCCGTCAACTAAGGAAATTGCAATTAATAATTAACAAGAAGTGAAGTAACAAAAAAATCCATTAAATTAGCTCTCCTTTTGACTCACCATTGTAGCGCACAGCTCGAACTGCTCCTTGTTTGCAGTCGATTGTGGTTTTTACATTAAAATTAGCAAAAGCGGGCATGCTATTTAATTGAAATTAAAAACAAATTGTAAACATTAAAACTGTGTGGCCATATTATTGGTATTTTTCGTACATATCGATAAGCTATTTTCGAATACCGATAGAGTATCGAAATAATCATTACAGCGAAGTTGCGGGAATTTTTAAAACATAACGAGGAAATATGCTTGCAAGCATTTTGTGGAATATTTGTTCAGAAAAATACAGATATAGACTTTTTTTTATAGCTTATAATTTTTTTTGTTTACATGGTAAATTTTTTCATCTGTTTCCAGTTGTCCTAAACAATCAATCAAAGCAAATAAATTTAATGCTCTTTAGCGCTTCCAAAATAGACTCCAGAGGTTCAACCAAAAATCCCTAAAGTTCTGGAAGGAATTCACGAGTGTAGTCATAGTATTGCACTTCGGTAATGATCGGCGATGCAGAAAAGCTGATGTATTATTTACTAGTTCACGCATATATGTGATCCGCGTTTTTGCAGGAAGTTTTTTTAATGAGGATTCTTTGGCCTTCTTCTTCTTCTTCTTCAGTTGAGGCTTTTTTGTTCCTCTGATCCTTTTGTCTTTTACCTCAGGTGTTCCATCTTCATTATGAATGTTGGAAATGTTTAACTCATCGACGAGTTTCTGCTTTCTTGCTTTTATGTTAGCAATTCTTTTCGATCGTCTCAAACCAGAAATAGGGGAATTAATATTTTTATTCTGGTTTGATGGGTGATCCTTCTGATGCTTTATTGAATCTATTTTTGCTGACTTCGAACCAGAAATGGCGGAATTATTATTTTGGTTCTGATTAGTTGGTATAATATGCACCTCTGGACATTCTTCTATGGCATCAATATTCTCCATTGGGTCTGAAGTCCTCAAACCAGAAGTTGCCGAATTCCGATTTTGATTCTGGTTAGCTGAAGTAATATCCACATCCTGGAATTCCTCTATTGCATCCACATTTTGATTTATTGGAGGACTTGCCAAACCAGAGATAGCTGATTTTCGATTCTGATTCTGGTTAGTAGGAATAATATCCTCTTCCTGATGCTCTAATGATACAACATGCTGAAATCTAAATCCAGAAAGAGCTGGATTTCCCTGATATTCTATTGCACCAATATTTGCAATTGTTGCACAACTTGTCAAACCAGAAATAGCGGACCTTTGACTCTGTTCTGAAGGAATATTATCCACTTTCTGAGACATTGGTTCAATATTCTCAGAGGTAGGTGTATCTGGAATAATTTTTACCTCCTGACGTTTTCTTGCGTTCATATTTGCTATTCTAGCCGACCGTCTTAAACCAGAAGAAGAGGAATTTGTAGATTCATTCTGGTTAATGGGATTAATATCCGACTGTACTGCAAAAATCCCAGGGCTCCTAGGTCTTCTAGGGATTCTGGGAATTAGCCGGACAAATTGTTTTTTATTGGTGGTAGACTGCTTTATAACCGGTGGCATTTTTGAAAATATTCTTTAGAAAAATATATTTACATTTGTAGCAAATATTTCGAATGCTACAGAAATGTGAGAGATTCTTTAGAAAAATATATTTAGAAAATATATATATATATTGTGGCCAATATTTTCGAGTTTATAACTGAATGATTGTTGACAGGGCTAAGTTTAGTATATGTATACATATATGTAAAAGCCTCCTAATCTAATTGGCTCTAAGTTGTAATTTATTTTTCTTTGTTTCCTAAAATTATAATTTTCGAATTTTAATTTATGTCTCCTGGTAGTTAGCGAATTCGCTAGTTCCTTACTACTGTGCGCGCCATAGTACGCGGTACTGAAGGGACTGCAATCGCAGTGTGACCAGTTTCCTGCCATGGAATAATGGTATAGGTTTGGATGGCACTACTAATTAGGTATTTTGCAGCACTTATCCACTTATCCGCTCTTTTGGGCACGTGTTGGGTGTGCACACACTGGCGCCAGCGAAGTAAACACAACACAACGCAATTATATCGTCGGAATTTTACCTGGTTTTCACGAGGCCCGCCGCGCATCTAAACCCACTAAATTAGCACCCAAAACAGAGCGGAAATAATGCTTAAACTAAATCGAATCGAATTCGCTGAGATTCTTTGGGATTTCGCGCCGACAAGTGCAACTGCGTGTCAAGTGGAAATCCGCTGAAGGGGGTGGCGGGCTGGCAGCACCAGCAAAGACAAGACCAAAAACAAAAACAAGTGACGATTGAAAGGTGCGAGAGACTCACCTGCCCCCGAGAGCCCGATTACTGATGACGTGGATGGCGAAGGACACAGGATATATACATTATTTTTCGCAGCAACTGCACATGCACATGCATGTGCAAGCATACACTCTCGCGCACACACGCACACACACGCAAGCGATATGCAGAAAACCAGTTGTTTGCCGTTTTGTTGTTGTTGCAAATAAGAAGTGCAAGTGAAGCGCAGCAGCAAAAATCCTGCTCTTAAGTACAAACGAAAAAAGCGAACAAAAAAATAAAATAAAAATAAGCAAAAAGGGCCGAAGGTGCGCGACAACGACAAAAAGTTGTTTGTCAACTTGTTGCCAATGTTGCAGCCACAAAGTGGCTGGCTGTACAAACGGCAGCAGCACCACCACCACCAACACCAACAACTGGCCATCGCCAGTGGCCATTGTGCATCCGACAAATCCAGGCGAAAGGCCAGAAGCAGCATCAGCAGGATAATAACAAGCTCGGAATCGGGCTAGGAACAGGTGGAAAAAGGCGTAAGCTAACTAACTTTGTCCATTGCTTGAATTCTCACTCACTTCATTATTTTTTCCATTACCAAAATAATTAGGATAAGCTCTAAAACAGGCTAGTAACAGGTGGACAATTTGTGAAGGATTTCCAGTTACTCGGGTAAGATGCGGCACATAAAAAAAAAACACAATATTTATAAAGTAAATATTTTGGTTTATACTCGATTACTTGCATTAATTCCTTTACACTTTCGAATAGCGCTGGGAACATATACCTACATATAATATAACTTTTTAGCTTTATTTTATTTATTTTTTATTTTAAAACGTTAAGGAAAATCTCAAAAAGAGGCTAGAAACAGGAGGAAAGAGTCGCAAGCTACACATTTGGGTGAGTTCTTTGTAAACTATCATACGATTATTGTACTTATTTTAAAATTATTTTCAGGTGCAAAAGTAATACCAATACATAATAGAAGAAGAAAAGAATAACACATCTAAAGCATTTACGAAATATTAAAGAAATTTGTAGCGGTTCCACACTAATTTTGGTAAGTTCGACAGCACAAAAGCAAAATTAATGTATTCTTTTATTAATATTTATATTTTTATTTATAAATTTGTTTATCTTTACTTAAAAACTAAATCTAAATCGGTCTAATAACATTTTTCATTATTCTCTTCAGGCATTTAATGCTTTGAAGCTCACGAAAACCACTGTTCCAATCTACTTGGAGGACTTTAAAGACAACACTACACCATACCGTCTTCGGTATATCACCGCATCTCACAAAAACCATGTCTACGATTACTAGAAGTGCCAGTGCGAGCCCCATGGCCCTAAATGGCATTATCGATCCCAGTTTGTTCCCGCTAAAGTCCACATCCGATGTCGTTAATCTCTTTCGACGCGCTTTAACCTCGGGGATCGAACCCGATCTCACTCTGCTCTCCATTGTGGTTGGCTACATTGAGCTCTCGCTGACAACGGGTGAGGCTGCTGCACAGGCCGCTCAGGCTGCCGCCGCCGCCGCTGCGGCAGCAGGTGACATCAGTCAGGCGGCGACAGGTGTGTTTATCCAATCATCATTTACCGGTTGCGTTTACCGTTAACCATTTATTAAAAGGGGAAACCAGTTAAAACGGAAGCGAGATGGCACACAAATTGGAAAAAAAAAAACGTTTTAACGGCCCTTGTTTAGGCCAAGGGCTCAAACTGAAGAGCACCCCTCAATAATGTAGGCCGGCATGAGAGTTTAAAGGGGGAATTCCTGTTATTTGTTTTAAAAATGTCAGAACCTTGAGAATGTTTCTAGTTCTTGTGTTTATGTGCCGAACAGTGCTGTGACGTGCTTCATTTAATACAATTATATTTAAAACCATATATATTTGAGATGCACAACTAATTCTATCTCCTAATTACCTTAAATACAGGTGGAAATGATGTCATCATGGGCAACAGCGTTCCCTTTCCGGTCGTGACACACGAACTAATCGCTGGACTATATAAGAAGTTCCAAACAATCCTGTCCGTGGTGGAAAAGCCAAAACCGCATCGCCAAGCTACACGCGAGGTGATCAAAAAGGTGTCGGACGTGATTTGGAACTCACTGATCCGCAGCAGCTACAAGGATCGGGCCCACCTGCAAAACCTCTACAGTTATCTGTCCGGCAACAAGTTGGACTGTTTCGGCGTTGCCCTGGCAGTGGTGGCGGGCTGCCAGTTACTTGGCTACAAGGATGTGCGTCTGGCCATTTCGGAGGATCACGCCTGGGTGGTATTCGGCCAGAAGCGAGTGGAAACCATAGAGGTGACGTGGCACGGCAAGGGCAGTGAGGATAAGCGTGGCCAGGACATACGGCCCGGTATCGAGTCCGGATCATGGCTCTATTTGGGCGGACTGGCGGTGATATGTGAGCGAGGAATGGAAGTGGCGGCCATCTGTGCTGCGTTAAACATCTCGTTAACCTCGAACAGCGACTGCGTGGAGGTGGCCGACTTGCAGCAGCAGCTCCTGTGGCTGCTATACGATTTGGGCCATCTGAAACGCTATCCCATGGCGCTGGGCTCACTGGGAGAGCTGGAGGAGATCCATCGCACCCATCCGAGTATCAGTTGCGAGCAGCTATACCGCGAGGCAATCGATTCGGCGAGGACCCACTACCGCAATCATCACGTCTATCCGTACACGTACCAGGGAAACTACTATAATCGATTGCTTAAGTACCGGGATGCCTTCGCCGCGTGGGCTAATGCGGCGGATGTTATTCGCTTATATACGTACCAGTGCAGGGATGACGAAGAGATATACAAGGAGTTGCTGGACATAGCAAACGAGCTGATACCGTATGTGATGAAAACCGAGAGCTCGGGTCACTCGGCAAGGAGTATTCTGCGCGATGCCGAGGTTTTTGCCAATTTGCTGCGATTCTATGATGGAATCTGCCAGTGGGAAGAGGACAGCCTAACGCCCATTCTGCACATTGGTTGGGCCAAGCCACTAGTGAATAATATCACAAAATTTGACTATGACATCAGGTCCCAGGTGGTTATCAAATTGCCCGAAGATCTTGAAGCGGAGCAGGCGAAGGCCGAACAGGAGGCTAAGGAGTCCAGGGAAGCTGTTGCACCTTCGGAAGCATTAGAGGGAAACAATAACAACCATATGGTTGTAAAGAAGGAAGAGGTAGAGCAGAGGAATATTCTAGTGTTAGTGTGTTATAATGTTTCCTTCTCGTTACAGAAAACAAAGAACCCGGAGCTGCCCACAACTTTGGCCGATTTAACTGCAGCGTGTGGCGAGAAGATTCTTAATCCGGACTTCCTACTTCAGGGCGGTGGCCAGCCCTTTGCCGATCAGAAGCAACAGCAGCAACAATCTTCTGGCGGAGTGGATTCCGACATATCCGAGCCACACAACAACAACAATAACAGCAAGAGCAATAACAACAACAATCACAATTCAGAAAAGAAGGAGGCTACAATAACCACGACCAGCAACGGGAGTGGAAACTCTGTCCAGTTACCAGTTTCTAGCGACACTCGTATTGCTAGCCAAACTCCATCCCAAAATCAAGCTCAAGTGCAAGATAAGCCACAGCATCGAGAAGCTAAAGCCGAGGACACAAATGACGACTACGATCCGTTCGAGATAATGCTTAAGAAACCGGTGATTACATTGTACAGCCAAAAGATGAAGGGCCTAAAGGATCTATTGCTGGCCGAGAAGCTCAATACACATGCAATATCGCTTCAAGTTACCGCCCAGTCAGTGGCCTCGAGAAAAGTTCGAGGAGTGGAGAAGCATTCTGCCTCGATTTCAGCCACAATCACAGCAATTTCCTCAAGTTCCGGTGGCGATAGTCTTCTGAGTGGTGTTGGTGGCACCGGAGGAGGAGGAAGTGGGGTGAGTGGAGCAAGCGCCACTGGAAGATCATCGCCAGGTGGTGATTCAATAGCCGCCTCGCGACCTAAGCGAACGCGTCGCGAGTAATCCTTGTTGTTCTTTGTATTATGTACTGGGAAAAATTCCTTATTAATCATGTGTGTACGTGAAGGGTAGCTCGATTTTATTTCATGAGAGGTCATATAAAAGCACAAACTATTTTGTTGGCTAAAGGGTAATTTTTTTTCATCCGTCTGTAAGATGTGTTAACCTATACAACCACTTCAACCACTACTTTGAACAGATATAATCGAGGGAGAGAGTGGGTTATATATAAATTTTTAATTAAAATTAGTTATTTGAGATTTAAATATGTATTTGTTTAAAAAAAATCAAGATTTCAATATTATTTACCTCTGAACATAATCGAGCCACCCCCAAACAAACAAAGCGTATATTTAGGCATATATGATATCAATATTTTTGATGTTCGGTGTGTATTTATGTAGTTCGTAAGTGCAAAATGAACGTTAGAGAACGCCTAGCGTTTTAAAAAGAAAAAAAGTGAAGTATAACAGACAGACAAGTCCCAACAAACACACACGAATCAATAAGTTATGCTAAGTATTTATATAACGTATTTTTTTAGCTGTTATACTTTTTCTTTTTCTTTGTATTTATTGCTACAACAACTATGTATGTCCTTTACCCTCCAACTTTTTTTTATTATCGTTTAAGCGAAACTTTATTGGTGCTCCTTCTTCGAAAACGAAAACAGATAAAATAACCGGTCAGTCTGTGTTTAAGATTTCAAGATGAGATTGAAATCGAAAATAGAAACTGATCTTCGTATATTTATGTATTTACTTTAAAGCATTTTATTGAGGCTAAGCTGTTTGATTTGACTCTATTTACACATACCCTATGTATATCCTGTAATATTTAAGAATGAAAAACTTTGTTACGACTTTTGACTTGAAGTTAAACCACAACAAAACAACAACCCGAATGGTAGACAAAACAAATACATATTTAACACTTCCTCTATATATGTGATACAACACTTTTTCTAGAAAAGCTTTCATATTATATCTTATAAACTAAATAGAATTATCCACTCTCCACACACACACACTGTAAGCGACGAAAGGGCTCGTAGCAGCAGAAAACAGCAAGCTCTTGTTTATCCCAAATCCCGTCCCATATATTGAGTCCTGAATTCATGACTTATAACCTGTCACCCCCCATTCATGTAGCTACAGCAATTATGAACAAAATCGGAGCTTGTAACAAATTGTTAATTGATGATAATAATTGCATTGAATTTAATTTGATTTGTGCGAAGAGAGAGCATCTGTGATGAATAATAATGTATAGAAGAGAGGAGAAGAGAAGAGAAATGAGAAGTGGAAGTGAGGAAAGCGGAGAAAGTGGTGAGCCCGAGACAACACACAAATCTGAACAAAAAATATTACTAATCAAGTGTATATGGTGTTTTATTCCTCACGTATAACATTAGCAGACTAAAAAGCAAACAAAACAAAAATCAAAACAAACTATTTAATTATGTAGATTTGCAAGCCGCAGCAACTAAATGTTAAACGTTGAACTACAGTTATATATGTATAAACATAAATCTAAACTCTAGTACTTAAACAAACAAACAATACGACAACAACAACAACAAAGGAAGATATATATATATTTTGGCATACAAAATTTTTAACATTAAGTGAGAGATGAAGAAGTATTAAGAAAGATTTTTTATTTTCATTACACTTTTGGACAGCACGAAATCTAGCAAAAAAACCGAAAGTTCGCTATGCAATAAATCAAAAGGCAACGCAACAACAGAAACAATATGCAAAACCTATAAACATATAACATATACATATATATTTATTAATGTTAAATTAAAGTACCATTTTTGCTCTAATTGTTTCAAATAGCCAACCAGCAACAACAACAGTTAAATATTGAATGTAGCCTAAAATCCAAAATGCTCAAAATAATCCTTTTAGCTTGAAAGTCTAATAATAGCCAACAGTAAAAATGTTAAACAAATCATTAAATGCTTAAAAACAACAAAACCAAATGTGTAAGTCCTTTATGAGCCTGAAAATATCAATTCAAACTGGGAAAAGGTTTATTAATTATTTAATTTGGTTTTTGTAATATATTTTGTCCCAAAATTACGATATAAAAGATGCCAATTTAAGGACCCAGATATCCGCATACTTGACGTCTTCTGAAGAGCATAACTTGGCCAAAAATGGAATGACAGCCAAATGCCGTTTATATTCCGAATCGCCGTTAAAATCTTAATTATTTAATAAAATAATATATAAAATATTGAATAAAAAATTTTTGGTCGATTTTTCAAAATTTGATAAGGGGTTACATCATTAAAATTTTCAAAAATCGAAAAAAATTTTATTTTTTGTATTCTTAAAGTCGGTATGCAGATTAATTAACCAAATAAAATCTAACAAAGAAAAGCTTTCCGATTTGAAATTAAAGCTGTTTTGGCC
>VNKC01001275.1:0-14932 GCA_008042775.1 Drosophila pectinifera | reverse complement strand
TATATATATATATCAATATTTATATGTATTATTCATATTTTAAGAAGTAAGACGAAGTTGGCACCTTCATGCCCAAATTTCTCTCTGTGCACTTAGGCCGACGGACCCCAATGGGTTACGTGCAGCGGCTCAGATCGCCGGACTGCGAATCCCCCGAATATGGCCATACGGCTATATAATCTATATGGCTAAATGGCTAAATGGGTGTACTTGCAGCTATCAGTCTGAGGTGCGACCAACTGGCTGGAGAGCCAAGTGCGTTGTCATCCGCCGTCATCGTCATCGCCATCACTGCTTCCCTGCCCCTGCCCCGACTTGGCGGATGATTCACTGCCTCCTCGGACTCAGAGGGAGTCGGGTCTATTCTCACTTTAAATACTGTTAAAAAAGTACAAGACATTTCTGGTGCGTCCGAATGGAGCCTAAAGTCAGCAGAAACTAGAGAACAATTTTTGTTGGTACTCAGAAATGGCCTAAAGGGCTACATTAGAAGGAGATACATAAAGTTTGCTTGATTTTGCAACCTAAAAATCTTAATTTTCGTTGAAACACTTGTTGTATTATTTTGATATATTAATAATATTATTCCATTTTAAATAGACATTTCTCTTAGGGTAAAACGAGGCTTCATCAAGTAAAGCTCACATTTTGCTTAACAAATTTATGAAATATTTATTAAAGAGCTGTCTTCAATGTTTGGCAGTTTTCCGATTTAAATAGAGTAGTTATTTCCCAGACAGAGCATTCAATATTCAGCTCTTAGCGTCATCTACCCTTATTTGTTGTTATTACCCGATTGCGCCGTATAAGCAAAAAATAAACAGTTTAGGCCTCGGGGTTTTACCCATTTGGCCGCTGGCAAATCGTGCAGCAGATTCTGGCCGATACAGAGAACCTGGCCGGGACTCCGCAGAGCCACTAACTGTTTTAATACATTTAAGGGAATGCAAATGGAAAGTGAAAGTAACTATGATTGTTCTATAATATTAATACTTCTCTTAAATATATAATTTTTATATTATTTAAGTCTAACAGTAAGCCAGTAATAATCAACCATTTTAACTAACTTTAGACAGAGTAAACTGACATCATTTTGGACTGCAACGGACTTCGGTCTTGGCCAATCGCTTCGGTGCTAGTTTTCCTATGGAATTCCATCCATTTTCCACCCATTTTCCAGCTATTTTGCCGTGATTTTCGCGATTTTCCCCCATTGGCACCCACCCAACCGCAGGCGACCACTTTCACCGCTTCACACGCACTCGCGGAGCGGGCAAAGTCATTTTCATTTTTCAATTAGCCAACAAATAAATTTGTTTATCCCATTTTCGTGTCGTTGTTGCCACTGCCGTGTTTTCCTTTTTTTTTTTTGTGTTTTTTATGCTACCTGCTGCTTATTATTTTATTTGCATTGCGTATATTTAATAAGCGGTTTCGAAATCCCAGCAACAACATCAAAGCGAATGCGGTTGGGCGGCAGCGGCGACAGAGGCAAGGGTTAGGATTTAAGGGACCCAGCGGGGAATACCCTTGATAAAGGCAGTAGTTTCGAGTCTTTTTAATTTATTTATACTGTATAAACCCTTGAGAGCATATGGGATAGATATTAAGCCCCATAAGTTAATGATTAAATACAAATTAGTGTCCAGCTAGCAATAAACATTACTCAAGTTGAATTTTATTTAATGCAAATCAATACTACTTGGGGATATATAGTGTATTGAACTGTTCCAAGCTTATTTTGAACCCTTTTTGTTATTAAGCTACTAAACTTAATTTTAAAAGTATTTTAAATATTTTAAAAATCAATTGAAACCATGTAACAAGTCAGTTAAGTTTTCCAGATAAATATATGATATATGGAGATTCGTTGATCAAATTTTTATTTATTCAAATATTATTTAAGGCAAATCAATAATATTTGGGGATATATGGTTATATGGTTTTTGTTAATAAGCTTCTAAACTTAATTTTAAAAGTATTTTAAAAATTTAAAAAATCAATTGAGAGCTTGAAACAAGTCAGTAAAGTTTAACAGATAAATATATGATATATGGAGATTCGTTGATCAAATTATTATTTAATGTAGATATTATTTAAAGCAAATCAATACTATTTGGGGATATATAGTATATGGAACTATTCCTAGCTTATTTTGAAACCATTTTGTTAATAAGCTACTAAACTTAATTTTAAAAGTATTTTAAATATTTTAAAAATCAACTGAGAGCTTGAAACAAGTCAGTTAAGTTTTCCAGATAAATATATGATATATGGAGATTCGTTGATCAAATTATTATTTAATGCAAATATTATTTAAAGCAAATCAATAATATTTGGGGATATATAGTTATATGGTTTTTGTTAATAAGCCACTAAACTTAATTTTAAAAGTATTTTAAATATTTTAAAAATCAATTGAAAACTTGAAACAAGTCAGTTAACTTTTCCAGATGAATGAGTCAGTTAACTTTTCCAGAAAATGGAGATTCATTGATCAAATTTTAGTAGCCGCTGGGTATTAAAACAAACAGAGCTCACAGCGGCATACCGGTAACAACAAATTGGTGCTAAAATAATCAAAAGGCTAATAAAGTAGCTATAATGATGTGGCGGCAAAGGCAACGGCCACTAGCAGTCGCTGCTAATCACTCGGCGCTAACTTTTTTGGGGATGATGCGGCAGCTGTGGCAGTGGCAGCTGTGGCAGCAACAGCAACAGCGGCAGCGGCCGAAAACCGCTAATCAAGTTCACAGGTAACCCAATCCCCCTTTGACCCCATGACCCCTCTCACTCGTCGCGACTCTTTCGGGGGCTCTGCGCCCTCAACTACGCCACTGGCAGCATCGACGCATCATCGAAAGTTGCCGGTGGGTGACAGCGGCAGCCACAAGGGCGACCGGGTTTCCGCCCATGGCCCCCCACCAGACACGGTGTCCCTGTGACCTTCAGAGAATTGAGTGCAACGCGTGCACTGAGCAAAAAACACTCAATTATGAAGATATATGAGAGATAAAAATTAGCTAGGAACTTAATCCTTGATTATTGGCTAAAGTTTTCAATGTTTTTGTAAGAAAAAAAACACTTAACATCGATATCAATTAGAATTATTAATTAAAACTATAAAACTAGCTACTAAATTATCTTGTCTTTATGTGTAGGCCTCAGATTCTGGCAATAAAATGGAACTGGCTTTTTTGAAAGTGTAGCCTCCAGTACCAATGATGTTATGGAGTTCGCCGTAAATATCCCAATCTTCTCTATATAAATATGTGATATAGATAGCTATATATATATATTTATTTATAGATCATAGATATATAGATTTGTGATTAATCCATGAATCAGGGGGGTATTTGCATTATGCTGTTATGCATAGCCATAAAGCCTGAGTCGTTGACTCTGACTCGAGTTGATTCACTCGGAAGCTATTCATAGTCATCTTGGCCATCAGACAAAGAGCCCATGAAGGGATTCATCATGGGGTTATCCGAAGGCCTTATTCATGATATAATATAATATAAATATATAAAATATATAATCATATATATATATATATAAATAAATAAAAAGTATATTACATTTTACAGAATATGTAATCAAAAATTAAGCTAGACAATGAGGACATTGTCTGAGAGCCTCCTGCTCGGCATGTTATATATGAAAGGATGATCTCCCTTAACCCATTACAGTATATAACCCCCTAATGCCCATCGTTGTCCTTTTGCAGGTGAGTGCACTTCGTCAGGACTTCAGGATCCCCGCTCATTTGCACCCATCCTGTTGGGATTTTTTGTTTGCGGCCTTCCCGACTGTCGCTGCGTTTGATGCGTGTCTGACACATGCCAACACATTAGTCGACCCCTGCCAAGCCGCGCCCCCCCACTCCCCTTAACCCCCGCCTGCTCGGGCCCCCTTTCGACGCCCCTGCACTGCCTCTATGTGCGTCGATGGCCGATGATGGTTTTTGCAGAGCATTGCGTTGCAGCTAATTTCATTTGGTGAACAGCAAAAAGTCCAAAATGCCAAATTAGGCAAAGCATCAAATTTACATACGAAATCGAAGACCCACATCGGAATGGGAGTGCACTGGCGGAAATAGCAGCTAATAATATATGAAATATCAATTAAAATATTGTTTTAGGAATCTCAAAGAAAAGCCATATACACTTATTTAACATTCCTTGCATTTCTCTAACTAAATTGGTCTCTAAATAAACCTTTACTTGTATAATTATACCCTTAATTTTGTAATTTTATTGCCATATTATTAAGTTCTTTAGTTCCTAGAAAGAGCTCCTTCCAAGAGCAGAGATCTGTGGCTTGGAGACCTCAAATTAATCTTCGATTAATATCAAAATTAGCCTGTTTTTTCCACAGTGTAAGAATGGGATTTGGCGCTGTGCTAAACTGGATACCAGGTGTTGTTGCCATGTTTTAGCAGTGGTCTGGCCTGGTGCAAAAACCAACCAACTTTCGGCTGAATCCTAAGGCGTGTGGCGTGCGTGCCGCCGACTCCGACAGCTTAATGGGCTCGGAGCCCGCCGATTTATAACCGATCTCTGCTGATTACTCCGAATGCAAATCAAGTGGCGCATTACTCATACGCGGCGTGTGCCAGTTACTTCGATAAATACGTCAGAATCGCGGCGATAGGGAAAGCCCTGCGCAATGGGTTAACTCCCCAGAGCGGGCTGCCTCTTACTCTCTCTCTCTCTCTTGCTCTCCCTATCTCTAGCGCTCTCTCTTTCTCTTGCATTGTGAAGCGATTTGCATGATAAGCCCAAAAACTGTGTGCGGGAAATCGAAGCTTCTATATTGGCCAAATCAAAAATGAATCATTTTGCTGAAAAAGAAAGCAAAGCGCAAAGAGAGCTTCAGCAGACGCTGAATGTAACTGTGAGAAGAGCGGACTTTAAAGAGAGCCAATCAGCTGTTGGTATTGGTTTGAAAAAGGGGCTCTAAGTTTTTATAAAGAACTTTTAAAATGATCGATATATTCATGTTTCCAATAATGTTTATAATTATAAATATATACTTTAAATGTTTCTATCAAAAAATTCATTCTGCAATATATCAAATGATCAGTAATACCTTTCTAATTACTATATTGCCACCACATATTTAAAAAACGTATTATTTATGCATTCCAATTACTCAGTGAAAGTACAAACATTAAATATTTTATGGATGCCAATATTTCATAAAGTTTAATACAGTAAAATGTTTTTAAGACAACTGTAAAATATAAAAATCCTACCTTTAGGGTGCCCACGTCAATCGTAAGCGGCCACCTTTCCGCTTTCTCTTCTTGTTGTCAGCACACTGTAATATTTCTCTTTAACTTTTGGAGCACTCTCTTTCTCGCACTCTTTTTCTCGCGCCACGCTCTTTCTGGTGGGTGGATACTTTTCAGCGTTCGTTTAATTTGATGTTGGTATCCCTCTTCACTTGTGTTTTCCTCCTCTTTTTTTCGAGTCAAGTTGAGTTCACAATTTTTTTTTATTTTTTTTTATGTGCTTGTGTGTGTGTGTGTGTGAGCGTTGCGCACACTTGTGGGTGGCGCTTAGCTGCTATTGTAATTGTTGCTTTTGTTCTGCTGCTGCTGTTGCTGCTCTCCACCGAGCCGTTCCGCTCCGTTTGATTTTGTTGTTGCGGATTTCATTTTGGTTTATTTGCGGAAAACACGCACCCCAACCAGCGACATCAACACTAACAATAACAACAATAGCAAGCCAGCAAATGAGATGAATATAACTTCATTTGGACTTGTTGTGTAGTCGGCGAAATTCGCAGGCAAAGTAACACGGTTACCGTTACGTTTACATTCGCACTCGCATTTACCGTTACTGTAACAGTTTCCGCTTAACGCATGCCAGAGCGAGACGACGTCTGCCGTTGTTATCTGTTTGTTTTTGGCACTCTTTAAGCTCATTGCAATACTTAAGTAAAAAGAGGTAGCGCGGGTCAAAAAGAGATAGAGCTAGGAGACACAAACTTATTTTTAGTCAAAAGTCACTTTTCCGCTGTTTCTTTTGTTGCTTCCTTTGTCATAGCTAATGAATGCCATCTCAAAGGAGAGAAAGCGATATAGGGCGTTAGGGGAGGGGGAGAGATAGAGCGGAGAAAGAGATAGTGAGAAATAGAGAAAGGTATATAGAGAGGCAGAGGGGGGGAAATGGCGAGAGTGAGAGAGGGAGATGGTCAGTAACAGCGCCTTCCTCGGCGATTCTCAACACAGGCACCTGTATCTGCATAGTTTTTGCCTAGCTAGCGAGAACTAGAGAGGGACTGAGAAGGAAGATACTCACTGATGGCGGCATCTACATCTTAAGGAAGATACTCACTGATGGCGGCATCTACATCGATTTTTGTTAACTCTACGCTCAGCTCATAAAGATGTCTTTCCTCAACGGCTGATTCACCCATATATCATTTGATTTGCTAATTTAAAGCTTAAGTGCGTCGATATTAGTAAAATCTGCCTGATGATATCATAATATAAATGATGAAGCATAATTTCCACGGAATGGTAAGTAACACTCATATTTCTCAGTCATACTGTATTTTCCAATATATTGTTTATCAATATAAATGACACACACTAATATTCGTTTGCAATAACAATAAATAATAAATAAATAAATAAATAATAAAAATAAATAACTATAAATATACTTGTTTTGTAACACTGCGATTTATATTTTAATTATTCCTGGCTTATATTTCAGTTCCTTACCTGCTACGAGATGGGGCAAGAGGCCAATCTTACCAATATCCAGCGCGGAACTGGCTTTTGCTCCTTGCATTCCAGCTTATAGTACAAATTAGACCAATATGCCTGTAAAGTCAGAAAAAGATGCTTTGATTTGGAACTGGAAATAAATCATATTGCACTATCTATATCCATGTCCAGCTCTCTTTCCCATCACAAACATATTTAAAATGGGTCACCATCCTTCTGCCCCAACTTGTGCTACCTTTAGCTCTCCTGGCTCTCTAGTAACTTGGCTGCCCTCGATTCATAAAGCGGTCCATTCATGAATTGTCTTCACTTTCTGCCCTCGGATCGCAGGACAGGACCACCCAGGAGTTCCCGACAACAGATCGGGCATCCCCTCCACACGGTAGCCTGCGAGATGGACTCCACTCCACATGAACGTGAGTTAATTAGCTTGAGCTTCGGCTTCAGCTACAGCTCCATCTCCAGCTCCAGCTCCAGCTCCTTCTCGCAATGGTAATTCAAGTCGCCCATCATAAACTGCTGACAAAGTTACTAGTTTCCCGCCGAGACCCACCGCGCCTTCCCCCTTTGTTCTGGGCCACCGCAAGATCTCGGAGTGGATCACTTACTATATATGCATATGACGCTGGGGCGAAGCTAAGACGTGTGTCGGGCTTCTGCCCGGAGGAAGGCTGCCCCAGCTGGGGGGAGATCTTTAACGCTTGCCTGGATCTGGCTTCTACAGTGAAACAAGAAGATTATAGGGGGATATATTCGAGTGAGATCTGTAGAGGCTTCAGGCCTTAAAAAGGAATCTTTTACTAGGACTTGAAAAGGTAAAAATTGCAAAGGGAACATGGAATATAAACTCCTAACAGTTTAGTCAAAGATTAATATATAATAAATACATATTGTTTGCAGATTAATATATAATAAATACATATTTTTTGCAGACCTAGGAACCCCCCTCAAGTACACCGATCGAGATCAATCGATTATTTCCAGTGGATAGGCCATAGGGTATAGATTATCGGTGGAGACCCCACCCAGCGGGTCTCGGGTCTCTGGTCTAGGGTTTCCGTTTCGCAATTGCCGACAATGGAAATGTCTTTTGCAATTTAACACTTGGCTGCCCCGCCTTGATTTGCCTGCCGGCAGCAATGGCGGCACCCGGGGAGGGGTGGCAGGGGTGCCCAGAGGTACCAAGGGGTTAAGGAGCCGCTTCTTCTCCAATGTATTTATGCCACGGAGCGACCGCAGAAGAGGCCAAAATGAAAATGGAACTAGAGCTGCCGAAGATCGGAGATCGGAGATCCGAGATCGGAGATCATCCAGGGAAATGTGTCCACGGAACGAGAGACACGAAGATGGCCGGTAAGTGGTGTGTGTGGTGTGTGTGTGTGTGTGTGCACACTTTGTGGTTCTTGCTGTTTGGCAATAACTTTTAATTTATTATTTACACGCGCAGTTTTAGGGCTTCGCACTCAAAAATGCATGATTTTTTCGCAATTGTTGCGAATTGTTGGCTTTTGTTGCTTCTAATCTAAAATATGCGCATAATTAACCCAACTCTATTGTTGTTGTTGTTGTTAATGTGGTCAGCCCAAATGTAAATTATAAAAAATAACTTTCAGCTAGATAAAGTCTCTTCTTTGACTTGAATTAGGGCACTGGGAAGGTCTTTCTTTGTAGAGAGTTTTTTATTAAGGAAAGTTCAAGAAAAGGCTGGAAATCTTTATGAAATTACCTTTAAAAAATATTGAACAAACCCCATTTTAAATAAATACGATAACTTTATTTATAGTCTTCTCTTGATCATTCAGTTTTTTGTTTTCACTTGGAATCCTTTGGCAGATCCACACACAAAGTAACAGAAAAAAAATGTAATTATATATATATGCATACATATGTATATTTATAGATAGTTGTGCTGCATTATCCAGTATCTTTCTAGGCTTAAAGCTAGCAAAAAAAAAACGGTGCTTCTCTATGATTTGTAGGGAATGGGTGGTGCTCTCTAGGCTAGGGCTGTATATATTATAATTTACCTTTAATCAGTAGCTCTTAGATATAAACACTCTATTATGTACAGCCTGATTATGAGTCAGGGCGGCTGGCCTTGTTTATTTCAATTATTATTAGTATTACTATTAGATATCAGATGAACTTCCCTAACTTGAACCGAAGCTGTGTTGTTTCATTTATTTATATTTTAGACACAACAAACCAATTGAATAATGATTTTATTTCCATTTCAGATATAACCTATTTGAAGCTACTTTACACACTTTTCCAGATTCAAGCTATAGAAGTTCCGCTGCCTAGAGCATCCAAAGGGTGAGACATTTGAATTATTAAGGATAAACCTTTTGGAAATATGGAAGAGCCTTTCAAATACTCATTAATTTAAATATAAGAAATGTTTAAAACCAACTTAAAAGCTGCCCAAAAGTGCTTCTTTATGGCCTGCTTCTGGGCAGCTTTTCAGTTGATTTGAAATCCTTTTTTGGAGTTGGAAACTGGGCCTTTCGCCTTAAGTTGAATCCTTAAAAATATATACTCCTATGTACATATCTGGGATTATTAAGTTACACATATATTATTGGCTAGAAAAAAACAAAAAAAAAAGGAGAATTGTACAGTTCTTGTGGTGATCCTGCTGCCCGCCTAGTTCAGTTCGATGTGCAGGTGCAGTGGTGGGTGAGGATGTGGATGGGGATGGACGTGGGTGAGGAAGGGCGGCGGGACTGGACGGGTTATCCGACTGGGTCAATAGGGTCGCCACACCGGCGTGAGATCGCCCACGTCCTCCTCCCGCGCTGCCTCCACCACTACCCCGCCCACCTCGTTGGAGGACTCCACCACCTGGCCATGCTGGCCATGTCCATGATGGGTCAGGTGCTGCTGCTGCTGCTGCTGCTGCTGTTGCTGCTGCTGTTGTTGCTGCTGCTGTTGTTGCTGTTGCTGCTGCTGCTGCTGGTACTGATCCCCCTGATTCCCGCCAATCTCTATGCTGGAACGATTGCTGCCGGTCAGCGAGCTGATGGTCAGCTGCTCGCCTCCCGTGGCGGAGCCCAGGTACTGCTCCAGCTTCTCGCTGCTGTGCAGATGGAGGTGGATCTGGTTCTGGTTGACCGTGGAGTACAGCTGTGGGTAGAGGACCACGGGCGGTGGGGGCGGCGGCGGAGGAGGCGGAGCCGCCTGGGGGCCATACTGAGCCGTGGCGGAGCAGCTGCCATACTGGTAGTTCTGGTAGCCGTTCGACCAAGGCTGGTTGTAGCCACCGCCATAGTCCAGCTCCGACTTGGAGGCACTCCCGCTGCCGGCCACGCCCACGCTGCTGCTGCCATAGCCCGCCGTCTGGTAGGGATCCGCGGCGAATCCGTGGCCATGCATCTCGGGCAGCACGGTGGGCAGGTGGGCGGCATAGTTGCCGGCCTCCAGGGAGTTGACCGAGTCGTAGCCGCCGCCGTAATGATTCATCCCCATGCCCACGCCCACACCCACGCCCATGCCCATGCCCATGGTGGCCCCATTGCCGCCCACGGAAACAGGAGCAGCGGCCGGTGGCGGGGGAGGCGGCGGCAAGGCCATCTGGTGCTGCAGGTGCGCATGGGCGTGGGCGTGGTGCGGATGGTGGGCGTGAGGATGGTGGTGGGCGTGGCTGTGGTAGTAGGCCGCCGCCGAACTCGACGATCCCGTCCACTCGCCGGCGCCCATCAGATCGGTTTCTGGAAGAGATTAAGGGAAAAGGATATAGTTAACGAGGAAAATGATGACATTCATGTACGGTTAAACTTTACTTTAAGTTTAACTAATTAAGTAAGAGCTAAAAATCAATTAACCTAAGCTTAAAAAATAATTTAAAAACTTAACCGCGGGTTAAATGATACGAGGAACTCTGTAAGACTCACAAATCTGATGTAAAGGCTAAGCAGAGTTACTTAGTTGCTTTATTCAGAGTGATCTTACTCTTCCTCCGGTTAAGAGTTAACTTTAACATAAGAAAACTACAAACAAAATCATTATTTTACTGAAAGCATATTCTATCGAAGAACATTAACTAGACATTAAGAAACATTACCCGCCAAGGTGATCATCTGGTTAAGAGTTAATTTTAACATAAGAAAAATACCAAAAAGTGAATTGTTTTAACTGAAAGCTTATTCCTTCGAGGAATATTAACTAGACATTAGGAAACATGACCCGCTAAGTGATCATCCGGTTAAGAGTTAACTTTAACTTAAGAAAACTACAAAAATGTGTATTATTTTACTGAAAGCTTATTCCATCGAGGAATATTAACTAGACATTAAGAAACATTACCCGCCAAGGTGATCATCCTGTTAAGAGTTAACTTTAACATGAAGAAGATCATGCGGTTAAGGATAAAACCAACTACATTTCTAGTTGCAGTTTTCTATTTAAAGAATATTAACTATGTATTAAGAAAAATTTCCTATTATTAATTTGAAATATTATATATTTAAATATTACACAACACAGTGAAGAGCGTGGGTTAATGAATGCCAGCCGGGGGGCCAATTAACCCTTGATTGCCCCACCCCGCCGATAGGGGAGCGGCAGCAAGTGACATTTTCCAAGTTGTCAGACGCAAACGTGGGCGTGGCCGAAGGGATAATTGAAAACATCGTTCCATATGCATGACAACAACGGGGACAGAAGGACAGAAGGGAGGCATGTGTGTGTGGCACTGCGACCCCTCCTCCTCCGCCGCCCCTTAATTCCACGGCGACGACCGGCGAGTGCAGTGCGTGCCCGCAGGGGCTGTGTGGGGTTAAGGTGGAAAGCCAGGTGGAAAGACGAAAGAAAATTCCAAGACATCGGAACGGGGTTTCCCCAGCAACGCGCCCAGCGGGACATCGCAGCCACCGGAAGGCTTTCGCATATTTTGATTAATTACACAATCCCAATCCTTCGCCGACGGCTGCCCCAAAGGCAGCGCCAAAAATGTCGCATAATTAATCAAATTCATTAGAAGCGATAAAAGAAAAATGGCCAGCTCAAAAGCCAAAAAAGGGAACAAATTATAAGCCAAATTGACGGCTAAACAGTAAAGCTCTCAGGTATAGGAAAAAGAGCACCTCGAACCCTTTTGGCTTGAAAATTTCAAGAGCTTGGAGTTCTGGGGAGTCAGCGTCTTTGTCAGGATTACAAATAAAGTAAGTATTTTGTGCATTTAATATTTATATATTAATATATTATTTATGAGATTTATGGAGAAAGAATTTGCATTTATTATTCTTATATTAGTATATTATTTATGATATTTATGGGCAAAGAATTTGTCTAAATTTGAAGAATTTAAATATTAAAAAAGAAGTCTAGAGACAGCTACAAAATATTGGAATCGCCTTTCCGATATTTACAATTGATTCCTTTTATTTCTTAAATTAGATTAATGCGTATTACAAAATTAACTTTATTCTAAACCAAGAAATTGTTCGAATTTTGAATTGCTAAGAATTCTGTTTAGTCTAAAAAGTATATATCTACAGAGTAATAAATTCTCAAGAAAACTAACCCCAATATAAATATTCTGTTAAGTCTAAAGAGTATATATTTGCAGAGTAATAAATTCTCAAGAAAATATATAAATAATAATAATAATATAAATATTCTGTAAAGTCTAAAGAGTATATATTTGCAGAGTAATAAATTCTCAAGAAAATTAACCCCAATATAAATATTCTGTAAAGTCTAAAGAGTATATATTTGCAGAGTAATAAATTCTCAAAAAAACGAACCCCAATATATATAGTAAATAAAATAACAATAAAACTTATAATAGAATAAATCTGTAACTGAATTTGTAATTTCAAAACCTCAAGTTACTTACTGTCTTACTTTATAAGCCAAAATCATACAAATATTTAGCAGATAACTTAACAAAATAAACAGGAAAAGGAATTAAGTTGTGGGGCCAAGAAAGTATTTAAATTAAGACACAGACTATGCCTTACTTAATGTCTTATAGTTTCCAGCAAAAACCCTTCAAGCAAACCCAAAGGGAGTATATATATATTATATATTCACCGCTAATAAGCCCAAAATAATGGAAATACCCGCAGTACGCACAGCCCACTGAGACTGGCGACCCCCCTGGAAAAGGGCAGGGGCGGGGCGGGGCTCTGGACAGCGGCAAAGTAATGAAAGGTAGGAAAATTGCAAGTTGCATGCAACTTTTCACCCGGCACTTATCACATTTTAATGTTTCAATTAAGGCGCAAATTGCGTTGCTGCAACAGCAACATGGGCCCAGGCCGTAGGGTGGACCCACCGCAAGCTTAGAGGCAAGCAAATGAGGTTGCAATGAAGCGAGACGAACGAAGGATGAAAGCCAGGTTAGTAAGGTTGGCTTAAGGGGGGGTTACTGGTTACACCGTGTAATTTGCATCAAGCACGTGGAATTATGCGAAAATTCCCTCTGGAAAATTGCGTATACGCAACGTAAAGAAGAAGCTAAAAAGAGTATATATAGAGAAGCTATAGTTAGTGCTGGAAAACTGCGAGTTTTTGCTTTTAGCACTTCCCAGTCCCAGTCACAGTCACAGCCCCAATCCCACGGCTGGCTCCGACCGGATATCTTCGATTTCGGCCCTATATCCGCTCGAGAGAAATGGGAGCTTAGAGGGCCGAAAGCGGATGCAGTCCGATCAGAAACCGCAAGTGTCTGCAGCAAGAACCTGGCCAAAATTAGGCAACATACCAAGTTGCAGCACAATAAGGCGAGGGATCATCAAGAGGGTCAAGTATCGATGGAATAAAGAAGCCAGCTCAGCAGGGAGTTCCTGGGTCTTAATCGTATTTTTTTTTAATATTAATTAAGCTCATTTTTCAGCTAATCACTTTAACTACTTTGATTTAAGAGCAAAGAAGTATTGCTTAATATTTAATAGAATTTTGTTTGGTGATTCTTTAATTTATTATATATATATTATATATTACATTATTATGTATTATTTTATTATATATTATATATATTAAATTTTCCAATTATATATAAATTATATATATATCTATATATATTATTATATGAATTAATCAAAATTAAAAGCCATTTTTATGGCATTTATTCAAAGAGCAATTTAAGTTTACAAAGTTTTCCCAGAAATCCCAGAAAATTGCTCATCTTTATAATAAAAAAACTAATAAATGTATAAAGATATATTTACATATGGGAAATTTATCAAACATAAATATGTAATTCGGTTAATTTTTAATATATAAAAATATAAAATATATTTAAAAATTAACCGAATATATAATATATTTTTATATAATAAAATTAAGAATTAGTAAGGTAAACTCTTCAATAAGATATATAAATATATACTTCTAACATAGAATAAGCTTATATTTACTTGAGTAAAATCCAAGCCGTAGTTACGGATATTCCCTGTAATACGTTTCACCCCCGTTTTCGCGCAGTGCACAGAAGACAGCCCGCCTGTCTTGAAGTAATCTTAATTAAAGTGCGTCTGTCCCGAAGTTGTGGCTCTACTTTTGCGGCCTTTGTTGGTGTGAATAAAGTGGATTTTTCTTAACTTCATTTTTGTATTTTTTGTGTTAAAGCTGTTCCCGTTTTTTATGCTTTTTCTGCTTTTTCTGCAGTTGTTGTACTCAGTGCAAAATGGCGGCAAAAACAACAAGTACAAGTACTCGATATACCTGAGCAACAACAACGATGCGAAACGGAAGTGAGTTTGCGGTTATTTCGACTCCGGGATTGGGATTGGGTTTTTAAAGACCGAAATGGGGAAATTGCTGGACAAGGGGGGCAGGAGCCGGGACTGACTGCGGCCATTGGTGGCACAGGCAAAAAAACTGCTCCTTTTTGTTGTTAAAGAAAAGAAAAATAAAATAAAGTAAGCCAAACCAAACCGATGTGGGCTTGCCACAGTTGGCCGTTTTATGGGCCAAAAAGATTCCATTTCAATATGTGTGACATTGTTGTACGCTGCCAGCCTGCATCTTGCAACTTGCAACACCGAAGCTCTGAAGCTCTGAATCTCTGAATCTCTGAGGCTCCGAGGCTCTCCGAGGTGAGGCTGCAACAGCTGCGCAACCGCATTTGGATTGATTTGTGGCCAAAGCTGGGAGCCCGCAAAAAAATACCTAACTAACCCCAAACCCCAAAACCCCAGAGTTTACACATAACCACATATATATATATATATATATATA
>VNKC01001273.1:0-14097 GCA_008042775.1 Drosophila pectinifera | reverse complement strand
GTTTTGAGCCTGGCATGTGTACTCCTCAGTAACTTTTTCTTGGAAATAGGTGGAATAAAGTTTTTTTTTCTTATTTATCTATTATACTTAGAGAGAGTTTAACTTCATAATTAAATTATATATATACATATAGTAATTTACAATAAATTTATTGAAATTAAAGTAAAGTTTTGAAAGTGGCAAGCCTCCTCATCAGTAACTTTTCCTTGGAAATTGTTAATAAAATTTTCTTTTTGTAAATTTGTTATTTTATTATTATTATATTTATATCTATTATTTAAGAGTTTAACTTCATAATTAAATAATATAATATATACACATAGTAATTTATAGTAAATTGATCGAATTTTATCGGAATTGATCGAAATGCATCAATGAAATTTATCGAAAAAATCTAAAAGTATCGGATTTCATCGAAATCAATCGATATTCATTGAATTTCAAAGAAATCTATCCTTTTTCCATTGCATAATTGACATAATTTTCAAAACTGGCTTCACAGTGCTGTCATTGCCCCTTCTACCTTCATTGTTTTTGTTCGCCGACATGTACTCCCTTTCCCCCGAAACCCCCTCCCCATAGCTTTTCCAGCCTCGTTTTTTCCGCAGCAGCAGCAGCGGCAGCAGCTCCCCGCTCATTTTTTCTCGCTTGTCATAAAGCGGCGTGAATGTAATCAAGGCGGCTATTATTCTTAGATTTGAAGCGCAAATGAAACGCCCGAGTCGAGTTGGCAGCTTGCCTTTCGCAGCCCGCCGCCTCTGCAGAGAGTCCTTTCTTGGGGGCTCCCCCTGCCTGCCTGCCTGCTCCTTGGGTTCAATACAAACAATGGGCCACGTATGTGGCATATGCGTGTCTTCCTTTTGGAATAAAAACCGAAAAGGAGAAAAAAAAAACCGAAACCGAAAATGAAAAAAATAAAAAGGCGAACGCGTTGTGGCATACAAAAGCCTCATTGTTCGCCTGCCGGTTGCCGGTTGCCGGTTGTCGGTTGGGACATATATGTATATATACATATATAAGTGCTGTTTGCTTAAATATGCAAGTCCCATTGTGCGGAGCTCCTTTTTCGGGTGCCGCACATTTTTAAGTAACTTTCAGGCCGCCACCGCCGCCTTTGGCACCTTCGTGATTCCTGCCCGTCACACACAGAGCTCCTTCCGCACAATTCATATTCGCACATATTCGCATTCACGTTCACAATTCGTTATTCATTCGAGTGAGTGCCCTGATTTGTCATGCAAATTCATTTAGCGTGTGCCGCTCGGCGCACAAAGGAAAGCCGCAGCCCCGAAAATTATGCAACAGTTAATCAGAAAGAGTGCCCCTTGCAGGGGCAGCCACTGCACACTTCTTTCAATCGATAACGATGACGATGACGACGCCAGGCTGTCTGCCTCTCGGCCTCCCCACTTCCGGCGTTCCATTCCATTCCATTCCGTCTCGTTTCGTTGCCACAATGGCTTGGCTTGGCTTTGACTTTTGACTCGCGGAAAGCAGGGACGCCGCTGGAAAATGAGAAATTAAGGGGGGTTTGCCTTTGGCAAACAATTTCATTGTGATTTCGCACACGGCCCCTGAATGGACTTGGCTTTAATGCCGCTGAGTCTTTGAGGAACGCGGGCATTTTGGGCTTTTGTTTTTAATTATATTGATGTTAATATTATTACTGATTGATATTATTATTTATTATATTGATCTTTATTTTATTTTATAAAAGTTATAAGTTTGCTTTAAGCATAAAGATATTAATATTACTACTGATTGATATTATTATTATTTACATCGATCTTTATTTTATTTTATAAGACTTATAAGTTTGTTTTAAACATATAGATATTAATATTATTACTGATTGATATTAAAAATAATTATATTGATATTGATATTATTACTGATTCTTATTATATTTAATTATTTTGATCTTTATTTTATTTTATACGTAAGTTTGTTTTAAGTATATATATATTAATATTATTACTGATTGATATTATTATTAATTATATTGATATTAATATTATTACTGATTGATATTATTATCAATTATATTGATCTTTATTTTATTTTTTAAGAAAGTATGTTTCAAGTATATAGATATTAATATTATTACTGATATATACTATTAATAATTGTATTAATATTAATATTATTACTGATTGATATTATTATTCATTAAATTGATAATGTTTTCTTTTATAACATCTGAACCCTATAAACTCTTTTTTATATTATTTGAAGTTTTAGTAAAAATAAATATAGACGAAATATGGGAATTTTTTACAAATCGAGTTAAAATGTTGGCAGGTTACTAACATGGCTTTTATTGAATTTATAAACAGCCTTAATTGGACAATGTTTTTGAATGTTTGGTGTTCTATTCAATATGCATTTTTGTATTATTTATTTTTTATTATTATATTGTTTTTTGTATATATACATATATAATATTATATAATACATATATAAAATGTATATATACCTATATATTATGTATATATCATACATATATAATATAGAAATTTATTTTTGTTGTTTTTTTTATTTATATAAAATCTCATTTTGCTGTAAACTATGTATGCTGGGTATCACATGGTCTTAACCAGGGATGTGTAGGTCACTTATTCAGCCTTTTTTGGGTTTAATGGCACTGCAGCAGCAGTAGCAGCAGCCGCAGCAGCAGCAGCAGTAGCAACAGCAGCAGCAGCAGTAGCGGCTTTTGTTGCCACTGCTCTGCTGGCTGCTTGTGTATGCAGTTTGGCGCTTTTTTGTCTTCGCGTCAATGCCGCAAAAGCCACTCGAAACGAAACATGTTTGCTTCGCCTGCACTCTGTCTGCCATCTCGCTCTCGCTGTCCCCCTCTGCCCCACTCTCCATTCCCCTCTCTGTACACCCACACACTCTGGTCCCCCCCCCTTTCGCTCGGCACCGCACAGCAAACAGAATTATTGAAGCGCGACGACCGAAATGTGAGGCTCTCTGGAGCGGCCATTTCCGGCTTTTTGGTCAGTTGCCACCCACTGCAGTGGCTGCCGGGCGGCTGGGCTGCTGTAAAGAAATTAAATTGCAGTCGCTGCCAATTTCGGTGCATGGCGTTAACTGAAACGATGAACGATAACCGTAACAGGTTCCAGCTTAATTGGTGCATTTAGCCATGGCAGATTGTGTCGCCAAGATCGTAATTGGTCTTGTAATAAAACCCCAAAAAATGCTTAACTTAATTGGTGGAGGAGTCTTATTGTAGTTGATAAATATCCGACTTATCGATGATGTATCGAAGAGCAGCAACTCTAAACTTATTATCGATAACATATATTTTTAAAGATATTTTCTTTTACGTTTAATGTTTCTTCTGCTTCACATGCTTTTAAAGTGTTTTGAAGCCACCTTTGATTGTCGATAGACGTGATATTGTAGGGGATAAATATCCAACCTATCCATGATTTATCGAAGAGCAGCAACTCTAAGCTTATTATCGATAAGATATATTTTTAAAGATTTCTTTTAACGTTTAATGTTTCTCTTAACTGGAGAAGCTATATTCACATGCTTTTAAAGTGTTTTGAAGCCGCCTTTGATTGTCGAAAGACGTTATGTTGTAGTTGATAAATAACCCACCTATCGATGATTTATCGAAGAGCAGCAACTCTAAGCTTATTATCGATAAGATATATTTTTAAAGATTTTTTTTGAACGTTTAATGTTTCTTCTGCTGCACATGCTTTTAAAGTGTTTTGAAGCCGCCTTTGATTGTCGATAGATGGTGATGTTGTAGTTGATAAATATCCGATCTATCGATGATTTATCGAAGAGCAGCAACTCTAAACCTATTATCGATAGGATATATATTTTAAAGATTTTTTTAACGTTTAATGTTTCTCTTAACTGCTTTTATGAAATAAACTGATTTTAAAGTGTTTTGAAGCCGCCTTTGATTGTCGATAGATGGTGATGTTGTAGTTGATTACTATCCGACCAATCGATGATTTATTGAAGAGCAGCAACTCTAAACGTATTATCGATAAGATATATTTTAAAGGTTTCTTTTAACGTTTAATGTTTCTCTTAACTGCTTCTATGGAATAAACTGCTTTTAAAGTGATTTGAAGCCGCCTTTGATTGTCGATAGACGTCATATTGTAGTTGATTAATATCCGACCTATCGATGATTTATCGAAGAGCAGCAACTCTTAACTTATTATCGATAAGATATATTTTTAAAAGATTTCTTTTAACGTTTAATGTTTCTCTTAACTGCTTCGCAAGCTTTTAAAGTATTTTGAAGCCGCCTTTGATTGTCGATAGACGTGATGTTATAGTTGATAAGTATCCAACCTGTTGATGATTTATCGAAGAGCAGTAACTCCTTACTTATTATCGATAAGATATATTTTTAAAGATTTCTTTCAACATTTAATGTTTCTCTTAACTGCTTCTATGAAATAAACTGATTTTAAAGTGTTTTGAAGCCGTCTTTGATTGCCGTTCGATCACTATTCATGGCCGGCTTGGCGCCTGCCTGGCCTAAAGCGATGTTGGCCAAAATGAGCAACTAACCGATGACAGGTACTCGTACTCGAACTCGTACCGGAGTCCTTCCTGGTAGGTAAGGAAGTTTTTTGGTCTCTCGGCCCTTCTTGCTGTCAGCAGCCGCCGCAGATTTTTGTTTGGCCGCTTTTGTCGTTGCCGTTGTCGTTGCTGTTGTTTTTGTTGTGGGCCAACTTTTGACTGCTCAAGCAGCAAATCATATTGCTCGGCAGCAGTGGAAACTTTGTCAACAATGTTGAATAATTAAAATGCTCCCTCGGCATCAAGTCTTTGCAAAGAGCATAGCTCCAGCCCAGCCCCGGCGAATGCACTCAAAGAAAGTCTCTAAAGAACTTCAATTTGACTTTAAATTAGAAGAAATTATACTTCTACATACCTGATTTGACTAAGGACTATATCTTTAGGTTCTTTCTTTCTCACACTTACCTCTAAATATTATATATTTTCAACCTTTATTTGATTTATTTTCCTATTTTCCCCGAGTGTACTTTGCTGCGAGCTGACAGCTTTCCCGAAAAGGCAGGACAAGTCTTGGTCCTGAGGCCTGGTGGCAGGGCTCATCAGCAATTCTCAATTGCTATTATAATATTTTTTGCCTTTGTTGCCGCTTCAGCGTCATCGTCTTGGCCCGAGACAGCCGCCGTCTGTGTGAGCCTGGTAAACACCTGATACAATGCTAAAAGGGCCAAGAGTCATGGCTCACACTCCTCGCATTTTATCCTGGCGATGTCGGGACTCGCTTAATGCGCAGTCCCCGTGCAGTGCCCAAGTTTGTCGAGCCAAAAATTCATCAACTTTGTTGCATAATATTTCAATAAAGAGCTGGAAAGGGAGCGGGGCGAGAGCGACAGGCTGTTGGTGTCATAAAATTAAAGCATACTTTGCAGCGTTGACAGACGGGGAGCCGGAATGAGCTGCAAGCTTTTCGAATAGTGCACTGGGGAGTGTTTTCTGGGGGGGAACTCTGTGCCCCCCGAAAAGTGCGCTCTATATAGGAAAACATATTGTGAAATTTGTCAACATTCCTTAGGCCTTGCCTCGCCTCTCGGCTCCACAGGCGGCAAATTGGCTCGTAAATTAAATGAAGCGCAGCTCCCTCTCCCTCTCGGCCTGGCTCTAATAGAATTTTCCATTTGCATTATAAAGCAGTGCAGCAGGAGCACCGGATGGATTGGCATTGGAATTGGGCTGGGCGGTACTGTTGATTAGGAAACTTTTTTTTTAGCCAGGCCTGGAACTTCAATTGTAATTTTCCCCTGGAAAATGTACTTGTGCTGATTCTGTTGGAGTTTCCTTTTTGGGCACAGCTGTACTTCTGACTTGTGTATCTGAATTAAAGGCGATGTTTATTTTCTGAGTTATACTAGGAATAGGATGGAGTAGCTGACTAAGAAGTTGTTTGTGAGATATCAGAAGGCGAACGTCTGAAGTGGAACTGTCAGAAGGGAAACTGTCAGAGGAGCAGAAAAACGTCATTTAAAGTGTTCCCGAGGCAACTGTACTGATCCACAAGTTACTTAGGCACTACTGTACTTTTTAATACTGAACAGAAGGCAAGCGTCTGAAGTGGAACTGTCAGAAGGGAAACTGTCAGAGGAGCAGTAAAATGTCATTTAAAGTGTTTCCGACGCAACTGTACTGATCTACAAGTTACTTAGGCACGACTGTACTTTTTAATACTAAACAAAGTAAATTTATTTAATATTAAATGAATTTAGGCATAAGTAAGCTTTAGAATCTTACCATAACTTCAAATTAAAGCCAGAAGCTAAGCCCTAACCAATTTCCTTTAAGCATAATCCCTTGTTAGCTTAATTTTGGAAGTTAACTAGCCAACTTGATGCAGCTATAATTTGGCCATAACTCATGTGCTATCAATGTCCCGTCATAACCATCCACATATAGCCTTTTCGCTGCCTGTTGTCCGGGTTTTTATGGTGATTTTCGTCTGACCCAGCCAGGCGAGGGCTTCTGTATAATTTCGTATAATTTTAATCCAATTAAACTTAATTAACTTGTGTGCAGCTGAACGTAACTGTAAACCAGTCGGCCATTTTGGTGCCCGACCCCGACCGCGACCCGAACTCCTCCCCCTTTGGAAACTCCGCGGGCCTCTGTGGGCCTCGTATCCGGAGTCGTAATTATTACCACTTACGGCTAAATACTCAAGTTTCCGGCAACAATTTTTTGTTGCCAATGGCCAAGAAAGCTCACAGTGTGTGTGTGTGTGTGTGGCAGCCGCAGAAAGTCCCGTATCATGCAACCGCAGCAATAACAACAACAACAACAGCAGCGGCGGGAGTGAAAAGTTTTAGCCAAACTCCAAGGGGAAAGGGGACTTTTCCGCGGGATAAACTTTTGCCTTAATACCTTCCACCTTCCACTTCCGGTCACATGGTTGTTTGGCTTTCGCTGTTGGCCACTTTGAGGCGCATCAAATTTATGTTTTACCTCCAGTCCGGGCATAAATCTTTGTTATGCGCGAAAGGATCCGCACACATAAAGCTCCTGCCCAGAGAGCTGAAAAATCTCGCCCGCTTTTTCCGCAAGTCGCGTAATTATTTCGGTCCTTTTTCAGTTTTTCAGTTTTTGTTTTTATTTTATTAAGTTTTTCTTGCTTTCCTTTTTTTTTTCTTGGTAAAGTTGGCCAGGCCTGTGATGTGCATTTCATTTGCTGCTCTTAATTAAGGCCTGGCTTTTGGGTTTGGGTTTTTATTTTGTAGTTCATTTGCCTTAGAGCACTGAAAATAAAATATAAATCAGGTAACAGATCAAGGAATACATATTATAGACTCTTTGTATATTAGGTGTTCTTTATTGATATGTATAATAATATATTATAAATATATATATATTAAATATTATTTTATACATATATATATATATTTAATATTACATTATACATATATAAATATTTAATATTATATTTTACATTTATATATATTTAATATTACATTATACATATATAAATAGTTAATATTACATTATACATATATATATATAATATTATACAAAATGTGCTGGCGTTCGGCTCTCGGCAAAGTAGAGATCGCAGATTTCGATGCCTCTTTAATCGATTTACTATCGATATTTCTTAAACTTATTTTTATAATGGACTATTCACACTATAATTTCATTATATAAGACATATTTTAATTATCTTATAGTACTCCTCCTGTGATCCTACAAAATGAGTACTTTTTGTGCATTAAAACAGTATATAAGAAACTATAATATACAAAAAAAAACTATAAATAAAAGGAAAGGAAAAAGAGGGCTGTATTTTCTGGAAGAACTTTGCTTGCTAAATATTTTTCTCCCCGACTCCACTCGGATTCTCTTCCAGTGTAATGCCTGCTTGGGTTTCGGCTCTTTGTCGCCGACTTTCTAATGAGTTTAGATAACCTGAGCGGCTTTGAATGAAACGAAATGAAATGAAATGAAATGAAATACGAGCGTCGATTAATCAGGGAAGAAACCAGAAGCCGAGCAGAAATTGAGCTGCAGTTGGAAGTGGCCAAGTACTTGGCCCCGTTAGTGCTGCGCCAATTGTAATCCAAGTTAATCAATGCCCGCTCGCCCCGTTGCCATCCATCAATCAGCGGCAATTGCCTTGACATTAGCCATAAATTACGTGAATGGAGCGTTCCGTTCCGGGAATTCGCCACTGCCCCACCGCCCGACCCTCCGCCAGCCAATGAACCGCATAACGGACTGTAAACGGTTTCCGGTTGCCTTTGGCCGGGTCGGAACGGAACGGGGCCTGTAAATTAAATAATACTCGCACCGAACACACAAAGGGACGCAGAGGTAGTAGGGGGGGCCAGGGGCAGCAAGGAAATCTAAACCAAGTGCCGCAGTTCGCAGCGTTGCCTTTGACGCTGTCGGATGGTGAAATATTTATCGATAACTATTAGCAAGTGATGCATGAAATGCGATAACATTAATTAGCCGGGCCAACGAACCACAAGTGGGGTTGGTCCCCGCTCCCCCCCTATCCCTGCCACATAGGGACCCCGCTCCGCCCCTATCCCTGCCACATAGGGATATATATCCCTATATATACGCGCTGCGGCAATTTAATTGCCAGCCATGGCCGTAGTAATAATAATTATAATAACAACGATAGATGCCGGGCTCATAATTCATGGCGGGAATATGAGCCACAAATAAGCTGCCAACTCGATGGGGATATGTGTAGCTAAGAGGGGGGAGGGTGTAGCTAAAGGTAATGCCTCTAAATTAATTGAATATAGTGTGGTTATACCCGTCAACTCCCACAAAGTAATGGAATATATGCTGGAAATATAACCAAAAATATCCAGAGCCTGCTCTAGTTTCTCCTCGAGCCTCGCAGAAATTTAAGAAAATGCCAAGTGCGACTTACGCACACCCCACACACACACACATGGCCCGTGTGTGTGTGTGTGAGTGACACAAATACGAGGCGACAGATGCCACTTAGAGGAAGCCAAGACGCGGCAGGAAGGAAGTGAAGAGGGCGCACGGGAGGTGAATGAGCGGACGGACGGACGGACGGGCGGACGGCCATGTTGGCAGCCATGTCAACACTTATCTTTATGAGTTTCCGCTTTCTGTAAAGTCATTGACATGTATTTTTCTTTCTTCTCTCGCCCTTTGATACCGCGCACTTGTCGGGCACTTGGGGAGTACTCGTCTAAGCCTCAAGACCTAGTTGGCTCAAAGAGACACATATATAGTAATATATAATATATTATATTCCCCATAATAATCGAAGTATCTTGGCTTTAGCTATACATTTAGTGAGCATTTTCTAGTCTAGTTCTAGCTTCTCTACTTTATTCTACCAAAAATAAACTCAAAGCAACAAAAAATGGAAAACAGCCATGGAGCAGGAGTCATGTTCGCGTGTTTATGTCCTTGTTGTTGGGGAGCCCCTCGAAATCATTGAGGGAGGGAGGTAGCCCCCTCTTTGCTCCACACACAAATTGCTGAAATCGCAAGTGTGCTTTTAGGCGTTAAATGCTATAAATTACTTTTCGAATGGCATAAATAACAGTAAAGTCATTGAAATTTGCTCACTCGCACAAACACACAAGCACACAAGCACACAGGCTGCACCAGCTGGCGACACCAGAGGACTAGTCCTCGTCGTCTCGTAATCAGCATATTTCCCTGTGTCCTGTGTCCTGTGCCCTGTGTGTGTGTGTGTGTGTCTGAGTCCTGTGAGTGCCTCGTGTGCTTTTGATCCTGCCCTAGGGAGCCACTAAATGATGATTTGCTTTGGGGCGTAACCAGGGAGGGAGAGAGCGAGATGCGTGGGGGATAAACTTTAATTTCATAGATGAACAACCAATAAATGCATTGAAGTTTCTTTTTTTTTGGGGAACACACAAGTGTTTTAAGTACCTCAATCAGTGGGCTCTCTGGAGACCCAGTTTGTTTGTAGCTCTTGAAGTGGGATGCCTAAATTGCTAGGCAGCGTTTTCCGGGCACTTAAACCTTCAACGTCACAAACAGCTTTGAAATATATAAACTCCCTGGGAGGCCACACTATGGAACAGGCTAAAAAATCTATGTAAAGCATCGGGATTCCTAGGGTATATATGCCCCATTGTATATATTTTCTGTGGAACGTGTGTACATTTTTTTGTATATTTTTTTATGTACGCCCGAAAAAAACTTTAAGCGCAACAAAAGCGTTTCACCTGCAGCTGATGCTTCCTGTTCCAGCTTCCTTTTATGGGGCCTGACAGGCTCTCACGCTTTTCACTTTTATTATCCTTTATGTGCGATTTCACACCTTCAATTGCAAAGGATGAGGGGCGGTGAAGGCGAAGGGCGCAGGACGAAGGAGCAGCTTGCCACACGTAGCAGCAAATCAAAATCTTGAATTTATTCCACATACGAAGCGCATGAATTTCAAATTACTGTGGGAACGCACAACCACACACCCGCACACCCACAAGGAAGGAAGAAAGAAAAGAATACTGACCCAGCTAACCCCGCTCTTTTATTTATATATATATATATATATATCTTCTTTTTTTTTTTGGTTAGAACGTGTGCAACACGTTATGTGGCAGGTGCTGCTGCCGCCGCTACTCTTCTCACCTCGAGTGTCGTGTCTCGTCCAGGATAATGACTGCTCTGTGGCCGTGTCCCTATGCTCTCCATTCATACCTGCCTTTCCTAGATTTTCTCAGTCTTACTTGCCAAGAATTTTTCAATGGAAAATCTGCGGAAAACTAGAGGCCCTTTTTTTTGGGAGTTTTTCCGCAGAACTGGTGCATATATCTTTGGGTTGAAACCAGATAATGGGGAGTAGAAACAAAGCCAGGGGGCCAGCGACTCATTTGAAATTCATGCGGCCACTCACTGGGTGCATAAAGCAATCAAATCAACCGCAAAACACCCACTCCACACACACTCACTCGCACATATACTTGTGGCTTTTCCGGCTCTCGTTTTTTTTTCGGGGAATTTTCCCTGGCTTTGCCCTTTTGGATTTTTCTCGCTCTTGGCTTTTTTTTTATGGCATCTCTTTCGGTTTCATACACGTTTCACTCGTGTAAATAATAAATAAGCTAAGCAGACTTTTGTGGCGTGCAAAACGTTTCGCTCTTCCTTAAGCAGGAAGCGGGAAGCGGGTAGCGGGAAGGACGAAGGACGAAGGACCAAGGAGGCAGTGCTATCGATTCCAAATCTCAACCGAAAGTCAAAGGCGAGAAGCCTAAACAAAAGCGAAAGTTTGAGCCACTTGCTCAACCCTTTGGCCATGCCTCATCCTCCTTTTAGCCATTGGCCTCTGGCCCCCCTTCTCTGGTCGCCTTCTCCGCCCATGATTTATGCATGACCCACAGGAGGAGGAGAAGGAGGAGGAGGTGGGGAGGGGGGAACTGGGCCAAGCTGTTTCAGATTTGCATGCGAATCGTCCAAGCCGGATTCATTGGCTTTGGGGCAGATTTGGAACTGGGTTTTGCCAGTAAATACTTTGTCCCAATTGTTTGTGGCTCAGTAGAGCGGCCTTAAGGGGTATTTACCACCGACTAATGTCGGAGCAGCTAGTTCTGGCAGTAATTACCTTCCTTCAGTCATTCCTGGTACAAAAAAACCAGAGAGTTCCCTAAATTGAAGGCCAGGAAGAGGTACTTTCTTAACTAAGTAAATGTTCTTTTTTTTTTCTAGACAAAAATCAAGTGGAAACCCCTTCTATGGCTCGAATATCTTCAGGATTTTTAAGGGTTTTAAACTATATTTATAGGAGGTTCTATAATATCAATCTATGTCTGGAATATTTCCAGGTTTATCATAGTTTTCAACTATATTTATAGGAGGTTAAATATACATCCATCTAAGTCTGAAATATCTCCACATTATTTTAACTTTTTAACTATATTTATATATATTTATAGGAAGTTATATATACACCTATCTAAGTCTGCAATATCTCCAGGTTTTTAAAGGTTTTTACCTATATTAAAAGGTGGTTATATATAAATCTATTTAAATCTGGAATATCTCCGGTTTTTTTTAAAGGATTTTAAGGGTTTTAACTATATTTATAGGAGGTTATATATACATCTATCTAAGTCTGGAATATCTCCACCTTTTCTTAAGGGACTTAACTATATTTATAGAAGGTTATAGATATATATATCTAAATCTGGAGTATCTTCACCTTTTGTTAAAGTGCTTTAACTATATTTGTAGGAGGTTTTATATACATCTATCTAAGTCTGGAATATCTCCACCTCTTTTTAGGGTTTTTAACTATATTTATAGGAGGTCATATATACATCTATCTAAGTCTGGAATATCTCCAGGTTTTTAAAGGTTTTTAACTGTATTTATAGGAGATTATATAAACATCCATCTAAGTCTGAAATATCTCCACATTATTTTAAGCTTTTTAACTATATTTATATATATTTATAGGAAGGTATATATACATCTATTTAAGTCTGAAATAACTCCACCTTTTTTAAAAGGTTTTGAACTATATTTATAGAAGTTATATATATATATTTGTTTGCCTTTACCAATTACCATTGCCCTGCCGCATCCATCGAAGCCAATTAGCGATTCTGCGCCACTTTCCAGGGGGGAGGCCAAGCCAAATGAATTTAGCCATGGTCTCCACTCGAGGCAGGACCAAAGCCAGGACCAAATTATGCTCCTTTCACTCCGATGCACCCGCTGCCTCACTGCCTTTGTCTGTGTCAAATCAATTAGCAAGTGCAATTAATGAAGCGCAGTGCACGGAAGCCCCCAAAATAAGGCAACAGCAAAAAAAGAATGGCCAAGAGAGTGGCGAGAAAATCACTGGAGAATTCCGCTTTGGTCAGCCCCTGGAGGCAGGTGGGAAGGTGGGAAGGTGGGAAGGTGGGAAGGTGGGAAGGTGGGAAGGTGGGAAGGTGGGGAAGTGCACACTGCAATTTGTCTTTTTCCATTAATTATTTAGACACACCAAGGCGACTGGGCGGCAGGGAATAATGATGATGATGGCCAAGGAAATGCAAAGGCGGAAAAATCTGGAGAGCCATGAAGGTGCTGGAAAAGGCAGCTGCTCCCGCCGACTTTGGCTATTGGCAGTTAATTAATTGAATTCGGTTCAGTAACGTGTTGCAACTGACTGCAATTGCAGCAAAAGTTTTTCCCTCAGCGAGGAAAAGCGGAAGGGAAAAGTGGCTCTGGACTTTGGGCTGTGGACGGTGGGAGTCAAGTTGGTCAAGTTGCGTAACAAGTTTGGCGCATAAAGTCATTAAAGTTTGCTGATTCGATTTGGCGTCTTATCCCCTTCATCCGTTTCCCATTTTTTAGGCTTCCTGCCGGCGCCGAGGCAACTTTCTAAGCTTACAAATTAATGACGCCCGAAAGTGTGCTGTGCCCTGGCCAAAGGGTTGGAAAAACAAAGTTTCCACGAAGTATGGGCCCATAAAAATATTCGTTATACCTGAGAAACCTGGCGATTTCCCAAAAAAGGGGTCTCCCTTTTCGTTTTCGCTTATTTTTTATGCATTATTTATGATTTCCCCGATTAGTTGCGAGCGGCGAAAAAAGAGAACAGGAGCCATAATGGGGCAGAACTCGCTCGCTCAGCAGAAAAACATTGTCAACCTTATGCGGGCTGTCCTCCCACTCCTCCCAGTTTTTCCGAATTTTCCTCACACACCCACACAGAGAGAGAGGGGGAGGGAGAGCCGGGGAAAAGTGTGCTAAGCCGGCGAAAATTCCACGACAAAGGGGGATTGCAAATGGGTTTCGGTTTCTGAATGTGGGTTTCTGTCACTCTTATCAGTCAAAAAACATACCCGCCCTTGGAGGCTTAAAGAGTGTGCCTATTTAAATATAATAGAGTGAGAAATGCTTTTATTTCGTTTTTATATTTAAAAATATAGCTAGAGTATGTGATTGAAACAACAAGAAGAAAGTTATAGTTTTAGGCCAAATAAACCCCTCTTTATGGTCGCAAATCTATTCTCTTAATCGTATTTGTTGGCAAAAATTGTTCAAACTCTCTAAACTTAAATTGAATCAAAGGAAATGTACCCTCGTATTATATATATATTA
>VNKC01001271.1:0-135049 GCA_008042775.1 Drosophila pectinifera | reverse complement strand
AACCCACAAAGATCTGCTTTCCAAATTGAATTTAAGGATGTTTTGGCTTTGTTATGAATATTTTTAACATTGATTTGTCCCACAAAATAAGACATAAAAAACTGATTTTAAGACCCAACAATACGTAACTTCCTAACAACATATTTTGGCCAAAAATGGAATGACAGCCAAATGCCGTATACTGTCCGATTCGCCGTTAAAATCTTAATTATTTACAATTAAAATATGCAAACTAAAAATTTTGGCCAATTTTTCAAAATTTTAAAAGGGGTTACATCATTAAAATTTTCAAAAATTGACAAAAAATTTATTTTTAAACTAAGTATGCAGTCTTATTATATGCTTCAAAACCCACAAAGATCTGCTTTCCAAATTGAATTTAAGGATGTTTTGGCTTTGTTATGAATATTTTTAACATTGATTTGTCCCACAAAATAAGACATAAAAACAGATTTTAAGACCCAACAATACGTATCTTCCTAAGAGCATATTTTGGCCAAAAATGGAATGACAGCCATTATTATTATATTTCATTAAGTGTATTAATATATTCTCTATAAGAGTCTCTATTGCAATTTTGTGGTCAAAAATACTGACTGTCTAATTGTGTTACAATTGCATTATTTATTTATTATGTAATTTTAGGGCGGAGTACTTTAATGATTACTTGTTATTATATGGGAAGGATTCAAACGTCACAAAAATCGTTGTATTCCTTAATTGCTAAACCGCTTCTTCTGTAGACAATTGCCTAACAAAATAAGTGGAGTGTTATTATAAGGAAACTTTAACTTTGAACAATTTTAATTGCATATTTGCAATTTCAATTAAATCCGAATGAGAAGCGTAATTAACGTAATTACTAAATGCAAAAGAAATCACTAAGCTAAATTGCGTCGGAAAACTATTGAAACTGTGGAAATGTAAAAATCTAATGGAAAGTGCAGCACGAAACAAACATCTACGCAATTTGCAAATGAAAATGGTTTTTGTCGAAAAGGTCTCTTCTTCGGTTGTGGTTTTTGCCTTTGTATTTCTTGACTTTTTCACGATGCTCAAGCTAATTTAATCGCTAATGTCATTTAGTTGTTATTGGATGTTCTTTTTGGGGATTCTCTTTTTTGGCTGGGTTATGGCAGCTGACGCTAAGTGCCGCTAATTGAAATTTCGTTTTGAGTTTTAATTGGCCCGACTTGGTGTCGGGTATTGCATGAAAGGGAACTCTCCGCCATACCCTCTTTGTTAATCTCAGCTTATTAATATTTTTCGTATAGTGCAATTAGATCCAACTGTGCTAGGATTCTGGCATTTAGTACCTGTAGCTCATAGAAAGGTAGATTAGATTTTGCATGCTAACAGCCTGAAGCTGAAGCTATTAAAAGGACTAAAGAACTTCAGAAACATTGCTAAAGGTCTAATTAATAGTAATAATATTTAAGACATTATAAAATTAAGTTTTTACGTTTTTTTATTCTATCAAAATCTGATAGAATAATGAGGACATAGGCTTGTGGAATTTGTAAATGCATTGGTTCCAACTGAGGTTTTTTATTTAGCATCGGCTCATCTATCGTCTGTTTTGCAGTAGATTCCATCGATTCTCCCAATCGGTGTACTCAACGAAACTGGCAATGCCAGGAATAGCTATATACCTAAGCCTTTGATAAAAACTACGATTTTTGATTTAATTGCTTAAATCTGTGTGGCTTTATTCTGAATCCAAAAGAAGATTTTACTAAAAACAAAGTCAAATAAAAATAAAAATAAAGAGGATTTTCTCGGGCCATAGGGTAGGATAGGATTTAAAGGATAATTGATTTATTCGAATAATTATTTCATTTTAGTTGTGTGTATCTGGTAATATAGATGAATAGGATCCCTCAACTCCTAAGATTAGCTTTGCATTCTGGTTTCAATTTAATGGTCATTATTTTTGAGGAGTATTCTCTTTAAAAATACAATTTTTGGCAGAAACATTATTAGCAATAGCCCAAAACTAACTTCGTCTTGCTAAAAAACCCAAAAATATTTTTTCCTTTTTATGTTATTAATTATTACCACTAGAAGTGGTCGTGGAACGCCACAGTGCAAAGTTTTGGGCAGACATCAAAACATTCCGTGCCATTACCCAAATCCAAAGAATCCTTTATGATAGCACTCTGGGCTGCAGTGGCCGGGGCTCGGGGAACCCCAACCCTAATGTTGACCGACCATTTTGGATGATTGTCGAGCATGTGAAACTTCTTAAAGATAATAATAATTTAGTGCTGTTGAAATGACTTTTGACCATCACACACAATTGATACGATCCAGGCTCCCACACGTGTTCGAATAGCCCCATTTGGAGCACCTCCCCCACTCCCCCACTGCCTCCCCGTCGATTTGCCTTGGAATGCAACTGCAGAATGAAGTCGAGAAGTTTGCACAATCAAAACTGGAGAGTCTGGCGGCACGGGGGCAGGTCATTTGTTCGGTGCCGCATCTCAAAGAAATAAACAAAAGGGCCATGCCGCCAAAATGCCGGAAAATCCACACATCCTGCTGGCTGCAGGGGATCGGGGGTGAAGGATTGGGCCACTTTGCATGCAGTGCGAGTAACTTTTCCTATGTTTTTCTGCTGCTGGCGGGAGAAGGGTACGGCTCTGGCGGCTCTGGCAAAAGTGCAAAATGAATTTGTAAAAATTTACTCGTAATAATTTCTCGATTTCTGCAAAATTATTTGATTACACACACGTGTGGAATGGAGCTGGGCCCGTGCCCCTCTCATGTTCACTTGGCTGATACATTATCTGGCGGCAGACCCTAGATCCTTCTTGGCTCGAGTGCCAGACTCGTAAAATAAACTTCATCTTCAGTTCGTGCTGCCGCTGCCTCTGCCGCTGCCTTGCACTTGGCGTTCGTCCTCCTCTTTTTTTAGTTTGGGATCCCTTCGCATCCGCCTGTAATGCATTCTTTCGAAATATTTACAAAACAAATAAAATAGTTTGTGGTTATATATAGCGACTATAGATTCAAGTGAACAATGGCTGCTGAGTATCCTTCTTAGCTGCAAATACGTACTTAGACTTGTATCTGGTAGTGAAGGGCTTCAATATCATAAGTTATCAGAGAGAACAACCATTCTTGGTGACTTGACGTATCGACGACTATACTAAAAATGTTTGCTGAGTTCGATCTTATTATCAAATTGCAAACACACATTTTTATATATATTATAAATACTTTTTTGATATTTTATTTTTTACGTATATTAATACACAGAAATTACTAGCGATTTGAAATCGCTTAAAATAGTGTCTAAAAATTATGCTACAAAATGTGTGTGTGCTAATGCCTCACACCTTTTATTTCTCTTTTTAAACCTTTAAAGTGATTTCAAATTTTTTTGATTGCTTTTCGAAAACGATTTAAAACTTAATTGCCCTAAGAATCTTTGCAGATTGAAATATCCATATATGTATTTTGCCGATCTGTTTGATTTATAATTTTAGGTAGTTCGCAGAGGTGAGACTCTTTCTAGAACCTCCAATCAAATTGGAAATTGAACCTCCTAAGGCAAATTGCATTTCATTTTTGAAATCACCCCAGCGGATTCAAAAGCCCTATGTTTCAGACTATGTTAAAAATTAACCGCATATATATTTTGAATGGTGGCTAGCCCGAAGTTTATCTCGCGTTAATCTCTGTCAGGGCTAGATTTATAAAATGTAATAATATATATCTTTATGGGTGTGTTTCAAGATTTGCAGGATCGGGCTGGGTAAGACAGGAAATGGATTAAGCAGCACTTGCGCTATTTCGGTTTCCGCTTTCTGGCGCTTGTTAGATATTTACAGTGGAGGCAGGGTCAAAATGGGATGGAGGAGTTTTCTTTTCAACGAATCACGCACAGGGCGTTGAGGGCACTCTTGCTTTGGCTTCATTTTCCACCACCTCGTGACAACCAACTGCATAAACTTTTCGAATCTTATTTTCTTAAAAAAAGGGAAAAATAACAACATCGGGCGCGGCAATAACTGCCGCTGCTGCGGTTGCCATTCTCGCATCCCGAGCATCGTGTAACAATTTCCGCCAGCAGGCCCATAAGCCAGGTCCTGCCATGGTATCCATGAGCCGTGTGGCTGGCCCCAGTGACCTTTCTTCTCCTCCTCCTTAAATAACTTTCAATTTGAGCCAAGAACTCATGCCTGTGCCTATTAACCGTTGTCCACCGGACATCCCTCCCCGTGAAACTCTGACCTCCACCCGCAGAGTGGCGGATCGAGGTGAAACTTCTGCACCACAAGTTGACAATTGGTTGACACGGGGTCCTCTGAGTTCATTAGTTCATTTCGGAGTCTGAAATGAAAATTACATCCTGCCCTCAAGTTCTGGCATGGCACTTTGATTAAAACATTATAAAGACTACATCAATTTCTGAAATCAGCGGTGACTAGTTATTGTGCTCAGATGAATAGAGCCTAGCTTAATCGAGTTATTCTCGGGATAATTTCAGACGAGCACTCCCCGGAGTCTACAAACACCAACCAATAAAACCACCAACTTCTGATGTCGATGAATTGGGAGGATATTGAGATGCTATCTAAACCAACTGGTCCAACGCCCTTCTTTGACTACTCAGACATATTCATAGGGCACCGGATGATCAGATGAGATGACGAGTTTTAGACAGACTCTTTGGAGTGCTTCGATAAGATTAGCAATGCAAGGAATGGGCTGAGCATCAAGCTCGTCCCCGCCAGGGAGATCCCAAGAAGATCCCGAGATCGCATCTGGTTTCCAATAACTACACTCATCTAAAACTACACGATAATCACCTTTTTAGAGGAACAACGTAAACGCAGACTCCATCCGGAGCTCTCTTAACAAAAATAGGAGTTGAATCGGCACTATGCTGTCTAGCAGGAAGAACTGGAACTTATCACGAGATTTTTGAAGAGGGGCACCTCAGGGGAAGTTATGTCACCTATGTTCAGGCTAATCAACATGCCCATTGTATGTAGAGAACTGAATAGGAAAGGAGTTAAAGATGTAACATATGCAAACGTAATACTTCTGGTATCAGTGTTATTATTACTGCGGGCATTGAAAAAACTGAACAATGGAATTATTTTAACAGACCAATATATATTAGAGATAACACTGGAGCAATTGAAAACAGCTAGACTAAATAATGAATCTGAAAAGGATATAAAGAATCTTCGCAGAAATCTGGGGCTTGGAAAATTCATTCAGTTGCCGAAAGATTTCGAAGCTGAGGTTCTCGCAATATCTTCAGTCTTCAATTAAGAGATGTCTCAGTAATGACAAAGATGAAGTATAGTCGGATATGCAGGAGATATTAAATCTCTCGCTGCAGCAAGAATTTCCTTGACACTGGTGGTCATATGAAAATGGTACCTAACACAATGGGGTACAAATAGTTTCGGTGTCCGAACACTGGGATGTCATTGAACTCTCTCTCTAAACTTAGTCCAGCCAGGAATTTAACTTTCAGATTTGATTTTTTAAAAGAGGCTTTTAATATTTTAAACAACATTTTCTTATCTTTTTACTATGAGATCTTAAAGATATAATAAAGCAAAGCCTCTAAAAACACCTGAAATGTCATACAAAAATGTTATATTAGATTTACATATTTAATGTTTTTATGATGGTTTCACAAAATGTCCTACCTTAAATTAGTAATTATGTATATGATAATAATTAATATACCACAAATCTTAAACGTTTTAATTTAACTAGAAAATATATCTTACTTATGTTGCGAAATAGGAACCAAATTTAGATGTATGAAAACATTCCAGAACCCAACTACGCTAGGGCTCACTATATCGGAACTAAACTATAACTTAAAACTAGTGACAAATGGTTATATGTATATCTACGGTGCTTTTTAGCAACTTAGATCAAATGGATATAGTTATCCCACACTCTTGCTAGTTCTTTTCCACTACTATTTTCACTAAATTTAGATGATGCCAGAGCTGTATATTATACTATCACTCGCCAATAGCATTTCAACACAGATCTCTATATTCTATTATATGACCTTTTTAAGAACCTCAACTTTCTACATACTTTTCGAAACCATTGCAGTTAGATCAACATTTTTTGAAAAGTAAAAAAGCAGAGCAGATAACTGTGCTACATGGTAATTAAAATTGCCTTTTATTTGCTATTAGCCATTGTAATAGCCACACGCATCCATCCACCCACCCCTCCCATCGCACCCACCACATCTCTCATAGGATCAGCTGGAGTATCAAGGAGGAGTCGGGTGCAGTTGGGTCTATTCGCCCAAGCCAACGCTCTGCATTGAAGGATTATAATAAGAGAAATGTTAAAATAAAATATTTTACAAAGCAAGCGACGGAGACAACTTTTTGTCATGGATTGGGGCAGATGGAAGGGGGAGAGTGGGACTCCGGGTGACGGTCCAAAATGCGAACGAAACATGTCGATGTGGAGTGGGATAGGAACAGAAAGGCTGCCAGAGACGGGCAGAGGAGGAAGCTGGAACAAACCACAGCAACCAGACCAGACTTGAAGCAGAGCTTGCACCGCTCGGGGATCGCGGCATCGATGGTGGGACCTCGGGGGGATCCAGGGGTCCAGGGGATCCAGGGGGTCGACACTGCATGGTAGCATTGTCAAAATAAATCAATCGGCTTTATGTTGTTTTCTGGAATTCTGTTTTGTTGCTTTGTTATTTTTTGTCCACCGCCGTCGACATAAGGATGCTCCGGTGTGGAACAGTTGCAGGAGCTGCAGGACCAAGAACAACAGCTCCAGCTCCAGCTTGCGGTGGCATAAATCAGTTGGCCGTAGGTCCCATTTATGAAAGGATAAACCAAGCTCAAACACACACAAACTGAGGATTTTTGGGAGAGAAGGGGCGCATAAAAATGTGCAAGTTCCAAAAATTATATAAATAAAAATACAAATTTTTAACTGGCGCCCAAGCCCAAGCCCTCTTAATATTTCTGATTTATCTCGAAGGGAATTAAGATGTCTCAAAAGTTCCAGCGGGCAACATTAAAACATCATCCAGGGATAGACGCCAAAATGGGCGGTGCAAGGAACCCGACTCTTCTCGAATTTCTTCTATCAGCTCCTCATAATCGTTCACACTTCCTCTACTGGCAACTTTGGTTTTTGTGGCTCATGGAGACGAGGTGGAAGCCAAGGGCCAGGGGTTTGGGCCAGATGGTTTAACGAAACTTTACTGCATCTCTTTGGACGCGTCTAAAGTGATTTCCTTTTAGGATTTTCAGAAACTTTCACCACAGGTAAGTAAACATCGCACTCCTTCGCACGCACGTCGATGCCTCAGGTCCTCCAGCCTCGCCACACATGAATCCCGGTCCGAGTCCTCGGCCACGCGTGCTCTCCTAGTCTAATGAAGCAGATTCCGCCTGCACATTTGCCTCCACTCCTTAATCTCTAATAACTTTTAAGCAAGGACTTTACCATGCACGCAAAACGTCCAAATTCATCATCTTTGTGTTTGACTGTTGGAAAGGCAGAGGGTTTTGTGACCAGGCTCAAGGGTTTTCCCTTCAAATGAAGTCAGGACTTTTTAAAAATGCCAAATCCTTGTTTACGTCATTAGTAAATGGAAAATTATGGGATTGTAATGTTTATTGGCAATAAAATGACCTAATACTCTCAAGTCCTTCAAGACAATCTTGTATAGGCGATAGTGTCGGAGCAAACATGTATATTGATTATAAGCTAATTTATGTAAAATTAATGGAAATCGACTATGTGCAAGCAAGATTTACAAAATTACTCATACGCACATTTGTTTGAAAATTTTCCTAATTAATGAGCCATTTCCAGGAGCCTACTGTATTGAAATTCGGAACATTAATTTCTTTTATCCACAATTGTCTGTCCCCAGGGAAATGTATTTTTATACCCAGTACTTGCTGAGTACGGGGTACGTACTCAGTACGTAGACCGTATACAACTGTGGTCAAAATAATAGAATTAGGACTAAGCATATACTATTTAAAAAAAAAAAAACAAGTAAGAAAGCTGCAGTCGAGTGAGCTCGAACCCGCGACCCTGTCGGTAAAGGATCCTTTTGCAGCGTTTAAGGGCCTGTCTCAAAATTGCAACCTTATTACTTATATCTCTTATGTTTATCATACGTTATAATACCCTTGTACCTTTGGGCACCGGGTATAAAAATAATAATAATAATAAAGTTAATAATTATATAAATAAAATAAGATAAATATATAAACATAATTAAATCAATCATGAAAATGTTAGAATAAGTAATATAATTTTAATATAATTTATAAGTTTAAAGTAGTTATAGATTATATGTTTGCCAGTCATTATAATTATCGTATTAAATATAAGTATACACTTGACACGCTATTAATTAAATATATAAAATAGTATTAAATAATAGCAAAATACCTTGTCCTGAATAAGCCAGTCCAAGCATAATTTTGGTACGATCTTAAAGATTATATATTATACTAAGCCATTTCATACTTTTTGCTTATAGCTAAGAGTGCATTTTCCATTTTCCTACCAAAACATTACTCTAATATATTATGTACATATGGAAACATTATATGGTTAGAAGCGACTTTTTAAACTTAAATATGGACAAAATATTTATTAACGAAAATAATATCTTTACTAGAATTTAGATGTCATAGTATTTGGACCAGTGTGCGAGGGTTTATTTATTTAATTTTATGTGTTCGAGGTCCTGGACTATACGATTCATTTTTGGCTCGAAAGAAAATAGCAAACAAATGCCCAGCAGTGGGGTTAATTTTTAAATTAAGATATCACATTTCTTAATTCCAAGCAAAACTTGTCAAAGAAAAAGCAAAACAAAGTGTGATAAAATGTTCGTTGGGCTGGGACTCGAAGGTTTTCCTGGGCGGCCGAGGCAAATTTGATTATATTCGCGGTTACACCTCATTCGTCCTGATGTCGTTCAACCACCATCCCTTCGTCCTGGGCACCCCCACTTCCATTCTAGAGCACTCCCTTCGAAGGCTTAAGTTGTTGTTTCGCAGCTAGAAATTTATGCGATCAATTAAATTATTCAAATGACCGAAGGGAAGTTGTTCTAAGTTTTTAATTTTCATAAATTTTACTTAAAAATTGTGCTCCCTGGCCGTAGTAAATATGTTCTTATGGTCGCTTAATGTGTCAAGTTTTTCGTGGGCAATATCTAGCAGAGTTATGAAAATGATAATCAGATTTTATGATGATTAGAAATTAGATATTTAGCGCCGGCGATGACAATTTATTGTAAATGAGAAGCGACTGAATAGGGAGTGAGATTTCTTCAGGGGTCCAGTGCCCAGCGAAAGTAACTCAAATGTAAATCATCGACAGGCCAAGGAAGAGCCAGACAAACTTCGTCTTCGGGGGAGCCAAAAATGAAATAAATACATTTTATGGGGAAACCTTTACAACTAAATGCGGATAATCTGTAAGTTTGCCTTGTGCCCAAATTTATGGCCAAGTGGGTGGAGTCTTCCCTATATATTGTTGTATTGCACCTCTCTGTATATCTTTGCCAGCAAGTGAAAAACGCTGCCCGCAACTAAAACATGCGCATTCAATGGGTGAAGCTGCCTTTCCGCCCACTGCTCCACCGCTCCTCCGCCCCAGCCAACCCTTTCTGGTGCCATTCATTTCCAGCAGAAGAGCGAGTGTGTGTGCAGAGATTTACCGTTTTATACTTGACATTTCCAAAAGTTTAAGTTTTAATTTATGACACCACCGCTTTCTATACGGGGCGACAAGCTGAATATGAGCGAATGGGCCATCCTTAAATGGGATATCCAGCCGTTGCCGCTGCCCCTCTGGAGCTCACGGATCGTCTTCATCCCATGATTTCAATGGATCGTAGACCCGCATAAAGCCGTTGTCCAGCTTGGGTGTTCAGTTATGAGTTTTGTTTTAAGAATTGGCTTATAAGGACCCACAACCGTCTTAGGTCGTTTAATTATGGGTAGGGGAAATAATATATTAACAAATAAAAGTATTGTACGTAATAGAAATACCATAAGCATAAACGAAGTCTAAGATAATCAAACTGTAGTGTGAATAGCTTATTATAAAAAAAGTATAGTAAATCGATAGTAAATCGATAAAAAGAGAAATAGAAATCTGCGATCTCTACTATGTCGAGAACCGGATGCGGGAACTTTTTATATATTCATTTAAGAATAAAGAACCCTTAATATATAATGAGCCTATAGTATTTAATAATAATAGTAATAGTTAATGTTAATTATTTGTTTAAAAAAATGTATTTAAACAGTTAATATAGATCTGTATTAGAATGACAACCAAAACAATGTTAATTTAGCTTTCACCAGTAAGGACTTCTACCCTGGGGCTCCATTCGCCTGCTGCCATCTGCGAAATAAAGAAGTCCCGAAAAGGTTAGTCTATTTTTATGGTTCTAAGAAAGATTACCCACCTGCATAATTGGGGTAGTGACTGGCATCTCCGCCACTATAACGCGCAGAGGTCTCGAAAGGTGAACTACATGGAAGGTAGGCTAATATTACAATCTATGTTTAGAGGACGGAGGGTTGACCTACTATAGCCCATTGCGGGACATCATTTCCTTGGCTCGTCTTTGTTCCCGCGCCATGCAGCGATATTCAGAAGCGCTTGTGTATTGACGACCTGGATTGTAGGGATTGGCCTGGAAGCCGTCCGACATATCTTCCATACCCCGCCCTTGGCTGTGATACTGGGAGTAGTCGGGAGCTGGCGGAGTCAAATGATTGTTCAGCCGGCCGGATCCCTGGTCGAAATCGCCGCACTGCCGCTGCTGCTGTTCCTGTTCCTGTTGCTGCATACCGCCCCTCATCTGCACATGAACCTCGAATAATATCTAGACCGCAGAGCCATTAAGCATCTTACCTCTGGATAGTATTCCTCAGGAGTTGGCATGTAGGAAAAGCCGGAAAGCTGTGCATACGTAGAGAAGTCAATATCCATTTTCAATGAAAAGTTTAAAACAATTTATTGATCGAAAATCCACGAAAATAATTTAGGAAATAAATACAAATTTTTCTGGTTGTAACTTTACGAAAGCTAAAAATGAAGTGATTCCAAATAGCAAAGAGTCAGTACATTTTCTTTCCAATAAAACAAAATGACACTAGATTGCCCAATATTGAATCTAACAAAGATATTAATAAACGAGGACTAACAAGGAATTTATTGTTCATTTTCGCTTATATATATATTTTAGTCAGAAATTTGCAACTCTGAGAAGGAGTCGATTCCGACACTAATAATATGTATATTTTCTTCAACAGCATCAACAGCCGAGTCGATCTAGCTCATCTCAGCTTATCAGCTTATCTAGCTTATCTCAGTCTTAAAGATAGCCGAATAAAACTTTCCAAAAGTCTTCTTCTTTTAAAGATAGTAAATATGTCGAAACGGGGACCGTACGACTATATCATATAGATGTCAAAGGAAGGATCGGGAAATTAACAGAAAGCTAGAAAGAACCTAACATTAACCCATTTGATCCATATGTTACTATGACTAATGGACTATAATTGTATATGTTAAAAAAAATCGAAGTTATTTAAATATTATTATTACCTTTCTATTCACTTTCCGCTCTTTCCTATGTCACATATATATGATATAATAGTCCGTATTTTTATAATCATAACCAACATACTTTCATCTACTCTGAGATATTTGACTATCAATAAGGTATAGTGGTCCGATCTGCTCCATCCAACATATATACATACTACTATCTACATTTAGATAGCTCTGAAACTGAGAAAATATATAATAAATAGTAAATAACACAATACAACTAAAATTGCATATAGTAAGTAAAACCTAGTGTCTTAGCGCACAAATATTTTTCAAGCACACTCGACTGTAGCTTTCCGACTTGTTTTATAATCATGGCCAATAGATGAAAGTCTACTTGGAGACATTTGGCCATCTTCAGGTAGATGGAAAGATTTTAGAAGACAACAAAGTTATAATTCTTTTATTCTTCATTTTCCGATTGTTCCTATGACAAACTATCACTGCGATGCAAACTTCTCACTAAAATGATAGCTATACAATAATTCCAATTTCCTTAAAGCGTAATACCAATGTGTTTCCACCATCCCCTAAATTTACCAATGTATCTAAAGCAATAGCTTATATATTAATAATGTAATGCATTACATATATAACAAATAACATAACATATTTCATACATTATTTCAAGTTATCAACTATCAATATATCTTTAATCAGATTTTAGTAGTTCATACCTGCTGCACCACATTCAGTCCTTTGATAAATAAAAACGGTAAAGCAAACATACTTTTAGTCAGGTGTCAAGGGTACCTATAATTAATCTACACAAAAATGGCAACCGTGATAGGCAAGCTTATTACCATGGTCCTTACAAAACTACTTTGGAATCCACTGCAGCACACTTAAGGGATATTTAATTTATTAAATAATTAATAAATTACTAGCCAAATCATTTTCACTAGCCAGTGAATTAATGTATGACCCGCTAATAACGTAATGCAATGTACTTATGAAGACATTTCAGTTAAGGTTTATTAGAGTGTGACGTTATCAAAATGTAATTTCAAGATCGACGAATTGGCACATCCACTATTCAGTAATACGAGCTTCCATTGCCACGGGACTGGTACATCTGACCCTCGGCGCCACCAATGCCTGGCAGAGAGTTGTAGTAATCTCCCTGGCCTCCACCACCTCCTCCTCGCTGCTGCTCCATGGGAGAACTGTGACAAGGACACTCGTTAGTCTATAGGACAAGGAATACCTTTCGAATCAACTCACTAAAGACCGTTTCGGGAATTCATCTCGCGAAGCAACTTGTTGTATCGCAGGGGACTGCGATACCCAGCACCGCCGAATGCAGCGGACCCGCTCTGGGCGTTGCTAGAGTCTGGCCCATAGCCGCTCTGCTGCTGGCCATATCCTTGGCCACGGCCCATCTGGTCATAGTTCATTTCGTAACCCTGCCAAATTATAAAAAATAAGTATGTGTACACGAAAAATAAGAGAAAACTTACTTCACCGCCCTGGCCATATCCTTCGTATTGCATTCCGTTTCCGTACTCCATGATTTTTTATTTTGATCAAAGAAACCACTTTACCACTTTAGCAAAATTTTGAAATTTATAAATAAAATTTTGTCTTTTTTTTTGCTTTTAGAGTTCTTTACAGTCCGAAACCTGAAATATAAATGAAATTTACCTATTCGAAGCCGGAAAGGTCGACAAATTCAATTGACGTATATTTTCAAGGATAATTTGATTCATAAATTTGCTCTGTCTGTATTTCGATTTATGATCAGAGTTTCTTGCAGACTCGAGGTAGACAATTGCAAGTATAAAAATATCAAAAATAAAATTTATTTAATTCAAGATTTGTTGCCCCAAACAGCAAACATCTCCACGAATGGCGCTAAAATATTAAAATCTCTTTCAATCTATTGCCGTCTTACTTGGCCATTTTTATAACCGATTAGGGTAGCTTATCTGACCAGCCACATTGCAGCCAAAGTTTCTGCAGTCAGAGGACAGAAAAAGTGTTGAATACACTGTGGTCCAAATGCAATTATTTTTACATAAATAATAATATTACAGCTTAGAAGCTAACACTTAGCATATCTATTTATTAGGCTATCTGTATAGGAAAGACTTAATATGGGTATGTGTAATTTGAATTAAGTAGACCAGATGGAGAATAACAGATAAATTCATTTGGCCTTAAAATGAATGGAAGTTATAAAGGAATTATTTAATAGATAAAAAAAATTAAATTAAGGTAATAAGATTATAAAACCCAAATAATTCTCTCTGGATGTCGTCAGGAATGAACACGGGCTGATTTATTTTGAAAAAAACAAAATGATCAGAGCAACGAGAACTCTGATCTACCCTCCTTATTATAGATCCATCGGCAAATATCATAGAAAATAGTCAATTTACTACTTAAACGATTTAAATCTAAACTTGTTCTGCTATTTCTAGTAGTTTTAAAAGTCTAAAGACTGTTTAAGCTGTTTGGGTATCTTACACTTGTTTTTACCTTAACTTATATATATAGAGGGGATCAGATTTTATTTTGAAAATGAATCGAACGAGCACTGCTTTCATTCATAAATGAACCGTAACCGAACCGGTACCTTTTTTCCCGGTATCAGTTCCGTAAAAAAATATATATCCGTTTTTCTTTGTGATTTTTTTAACCAATTGACACATTTCATATTTTAAGAAATTGATTGTTTTTATTAACATATAGTGAAATCTACAAAGGGAAATAAAAAGTTCCAATAGGATTTTTTGCATATAAAAGTAAAGAAAGAATTAGAATAATAGAGCTAATCGTTTAAAAAACTTAAGGAAGCTTTCAGGAGTAGCATTGAGGATGATTTTTTGGAGGACATAATGTTATAAGTCCTTAAATAAAATAAACATAATATAAATAATCTATTATATAAGGCTTAATGAAAGGCCACATATATTAATGAAAACAATATAAATAAAAAAAAATTTATTTTTTATATAAAAAGAAATATTTTTTTCCTAACCCTGGCTTCAACCTAAGCCCCGATCCAGTATATTTATTAACCGGTTCGCTAACCGGAACCTTTTCAATCGATTAGGTTCGAACCCCGATCCGAATTTTTGTATGAACTTATACTATGATTTTTCGACTACTGTGCAATGAAAATCAAAGCATTGCAAGCCCCCAGCATTCTTTGGAGAACCAATGAATATGCAAAGGGCTGAGAGTGAGAACGTCGCCGAATAATTAAAATCGAGCAGGAGCTGCTTTTTCAAGGCGGAGGAAGAGTTTCTTCTCTGCCGGATTAGAGATACCGGCGAACACTTTACGGCGGACAATTAAGTGCGCCCCGTAATCTGTCCTTCGTAATTATGGCGACGCCGCATATATTTATCTGCAGCAATTAACGCCAAGCCAGCGCAGAATCGCATATTTCACATCGCCCAAGGAGCGCCATTGGCCCAGACACCCCCAATCGGAATTAAAACTAGAAATGGTATTTATTTTTGAAAAACTGCAAGTTCGATCCTTGGACTTCTTCATTTAATGTAGAAATTCTTTTTCATTTTATTTCCTAGATGTAGGGTAAGAATTGTCCCAGATGGAATAGAATATATATCATTAAGTATAGAATAGTCGTCTAGAATAGTGAGCCTGGCTTCAGCATTCGTATCCAGAACATCTCCTCAAAGCACTCTCGTGTACTCCGTTGGCAATACAAATCAATTTATACGTACTTATATTTTTTCCCACAAGATGTCTGCCGAAATTGAGGAACTGTTGAAACGCTACCAAAACTACCCAAATGTTGTGGGCATCATCGTTTTGGACCCGTTCTCCATACCCATCAAGACGACAATGGACTACACCTTGACCGTCCACTATGCAGCCCTGATCAACACCCTAACCTTCAAGGCGGCCAAGATGGTCACCAATCTGGATTCGAGCAACGAGCTGGTGAACATACGCCTGCGCACCTTGAACCATGAGGTCATCGTGGTGCCCTCCGAGAGCTATATCATCATTGTGGTGCAGAATCCCGGAACATAATTCACAATCACCAATAAACTGGACATATTCTTGTGTTGGGCCGAAAGCAATTATAACTATATTAAATTTGATGCATATTAACAACTCGTAAAAGTTCATCCCAGTCGTATAAAAGAGGACAACGATTTAGAAAAACAAAGTATGAAGGCTCAAATCATGTTCGAATTAAGTTATAGAAAAATAATAGGACTATATGCTTATTTTCTACAGTTTGCTAGGTACTTTAAGGTAAAGTAATTGTGTAATCCTGCAGAATGAGTAACCGCTTAGCGTTTAATACTATAGTCAGTTATATCGACTATCAGGAACCCGACTCTACAATTCTTTCGGTAAAAGCTTAAAAGCTTGTTAAAATTAGAATAGACTTTCGGTTATAATTTATAAATTATTTCCTGCTTTTTATTTACAGTAGGAAGTGTTCCAAATTGTGTGCCACCTGGGATTTAATCTGAGGTCTATTGATACTGGTCAACATGAGGTTAATAGGGTAATGGCTCATATAGTTTCATACAAATTTACCATCTTTTTAATCTATTAACCTGATTTAGAACACTGTTTGATTTTAGTGAAATAAGAATCAATTACATTTTCTTTTTTGGTATAATTAAATCACATGAGGTTTAAAAGTAACATTTTGTGAATTATTTCTAGAATCACAGCTTGCCGAGAGCGAAAGGATCGCTCGAAGAGGTTTTCACGTAGAATATGCCCTCCTTGTGGACCGAGGGCTCACCTGCCATCCTGATAGTCTGTCGTTGGCTTTGATCGCACTTCCACTTGCCATCTTCCCGAACGCAGGGAGTTCCCCAGAATCCGAGCGGCGAGTTAATGGACTCGGCGAACATCTGGTATGATCGAATGTGGGAGCAACCCAGGTAGTAGCAGCTGCGCTGGTAGGCCCCGTAGTTGGGATAAAAGGTGGCACTGCCCGTGGGCCGTCGGAACCCGAAGTTGGCACTCGTATGCATGGACTCCACGTACTTGGCATCAGTTGGATCGATTCGGAATTCGGCGGTACGATGTCTGAACTTGGGTCCCGCAGGATCCAGAGCGAAAATGGTGTTTACCTTGTCCGGGCTTAATCGCTTGCCGGCGGAACCAGCAATTTGGGCTCCCAGGGAGTGACCAATGAAGTAGATGGTATCCAAGTCGGCTCCGAAGTGACGATTCAAGTTCCTGGTAAACTGTGCCAGCTGAGCTCCGAAGGTCTCGATTAGCTTGACCACCGAGAAGTAGTTGATGTTGGCAGAACTGGCACTCCAATCGGCCACGATCACATTGTACTCCCCCTTCTTCAGGTAAGCGTTCTTCACGTCCCGATTGAAGGAGCCGCGCGATTGACTCATCCATCCGTGGATCATCAGCCTGGTGGGCAGCGAGGCATTAAAGCCAGCCTGCTTGGCCTTCCGCTCATTCGAGAAATCCAGTTCCCGGCCACACTCGGTGAACTCTCGTTTAAACAGGTAAAACTGCATGCGGAGCTTCTTGCTGCCGAATGGATTCAGGTTGCTGGCTATCTTCTTGATGAAGGGCAGGTCTAGGAACTTTCCAATACCCCGCGACTCGCTGAGATCCTTGTCGCAAATGTTCCAGTCGTAGCTCTTGGCTCCCTCGTACTCATCATCCAGATGGGCCAAAATGTCGTCCGCCTCTGGTTCCGCTGAGATATCCGATCGCACACCCACGCCAGTGGGTGTATCATCTAAATCTGATAGACCATCCATAAAGTCGCTCATCTCGGCATCGTAGTCGGGCTCTAGTCCATTGCCACTGGGCTTTCCTTGGGCTAATTTCGGGAGAGCAAGCGCATAAAGTTATAAGCCTTTACACTTTTCAAGTCAGTTCAACCAAACTCACCTTGTGTTGCCATCAACAATAGAACTACAATTAGATGTCTCCCCATTCTAAGTCGATTTATTGGGTCAGCTGCAGTCAGTAGCAATGAAGCTCTCGGTTCCACTGGCCAATGCACTCTGTTAGTCTGTTCGATACGACAAGTTGGTTTTATATGCTGCCGACGATCTGATGCATTCTCCGACTTCATAGTTCTCGCTGGACGCACGCGTCACGTCACTCCTAGACGTGGTATTAGCCCGCCAGCAAAGTGCACTGATTAAGCGATCCGATTAAGCATGGTCGGAGTTCGCAAGGGGTTACGTAGTGCGACTTATATTTTACATGTCATTTATTTTTTATTGAATATAGTGTATATGTTTAATTACTCGATTAGCCCACCTATAGGGGCAGCTTAATCTAATCCGTCTATCTGGCGCACTCTATAACACCTATGGCTTCATATTTATATAGAGTTAATGTGAGATATATATTATGAATGTAATAACAACAATTAATTTTCTTAATATTTGTGCAATGCATTTCTGCAGATCGTTGACATAAACTATAAGATATAGGTGGTCGGTTCGCAAGCTAAGCACAGTTAGTGAGCCCCTGATAATAACCTCCACAGCTGATATGAGGCATTCCCACGGAAACGTGTGCCAATTACCGGTTCTATATTCATTTTATGACGTACAGCATACTGAGTAGCCCAGACAGTCGCGCGTTGGGGAAAATCTCGGCGTAAATTTGATGCAGGCGCAAAAAGTGGGCAAAGCATCAGCTAAACTCAATCGCAGATACCAGTTGGGCGTTTTCACAGCCAATTATGGAAGCGCACTGACCCACCTGAATGACTCGATTAAAATCAGTCGAGGCGGGAAATATCACTTAAGATTGATATTTAGAAAATACCACAGTTGACTGGTAATGAAAATTATAACTTTACCTACTGCATTCGAATGGTGGAAACATGTTATTTTGTTCTGTTATCTACTTATTTAATATTCATAAATTAAAAAACATTTAGATATAAATCATTCTATTACTTTAAGCAGTTGCCCGGTCAGTCTTCATAAAGTAAATTCCATAAATAATATTCTTGAGCAGCGCTTTTAAATGTATGTGCTTAGAACATTTATTGTTAAAGTCAATGGGAGTAAGTGTGTCATGCCATTTGGCAACTTAGTTAACCGAAGGTTATTTACCCTTGTGGCTTGCAATTTGACACAACCGTTGTTATGACAGCTATAAGGCATATAATATATGTATAAATATATAAAAATAAATACTGATATACATTTACCTATAGGTCAGCTATATGATATAGTCATCCAATTTTTATAAAACTTAAAAATACTTCCTTAAAGCGTAATAAATAACTATTTCGAATTTTTTTCCTATATGTTGAAAAATATCGAACTTATGCAGACTTTCTTATTTTCTTTCTATTAATTTCCCGATTGCTTCTATAAGATCTATATGATATGTTTATTAAGAATTCTTGAAGTAGAGGTAAATCTGTTGAAAAACTAAAAGGCTCATTATAAGGCTATATGAAATAGTCGGTAGATCTGTTCCGACTTATACTATCTGCAATAAAAATAAGACTATTTGCAAAGTCTCATTCAGATAGCTCCCAAACTGAGAGACTAGTTTTTTTAGAAACGGTCTGACGAACGGACAGAATTACGGACTGTTGATGCTGATCAAGAATATGTTTACTTTATAGGGCCGGAAATGACCTTCACTGCGTTGCAAACTTCTGACTAATGCTATAATAAACTTCAAGGGTATATACTTTTGAACGAGGCTAGCTATAGTTCCAGAAAAAAAAATTTGGACAGCTAAAATACAGGTGACCGATTTTGATAAAATAAATTATAAAGATTTCAAAAGAATGCAACACAAGATTTACAGTCTTAAGTTAAAAAATTAATTGTTGTTTTTTCAGAAGTAAACAGAGTGTTCAAATTCTTTTAATTTGTATACTTTTTTTATAGTAATTTAATTTTCCTAATGCCAAGTAAAGGCAGAAATTGTTATTTAATCGTTTTTAAAGGGCTAGCACTCTTTAAGCCGTCTTAATTCCAGTGCTCAATGACTTTTATACCTATTTTCAATGGTAAAATTTCCTTTTAATCAATTAATTAGGTTTATTTATTAGAGCCCAATTTTACCCACCTTAAATAATATTGTCCACTTTTTTATTTTAAAAGCAATTCGACCTGATTTGTTTAATTTCACCAAAAGTACGCCAGCCTTGTCAACCAAAACGCAAGTTGTCTTGTCCGACGACAAAAAATATTTATTTTTTAATTCGAGGTGGTGCCAGAAAAGATTTTTTTGCGAAATATCTAGTATAGATCACCTGATGGTGTGAAATAAACATCAAAAGAGTCAACTATTTTTCGCAAATAGAAACTAGCCCTTTTTTCAATTCGCGAGTCCTTCGTAGCTTATATTACCAAATAGAAATTAATATGAAGAAGATTAAGAAAACTCATTAATATTTATTAATCATATTTTATTTAATATAATTTAAAACACTGCTGGTCGCTTCAGTGGACTTCAAGCAATTATTTGTCTGCATCCGTTTAAGGACTGCAACTAAATCTTCCAGCTTTTCCTTATAGAACTCGCAAGCCCTTAGGGTATTCTCCGGCTTCAAAAAACGTAGTAACTCTACCTTCACTGTTCTCTTAGGGCACAATAAAGAATGGCTTGCTTGGTCATTGATTTTGTTTTAATCACATAGAACCCCCAAGACAAGTCTGAAAGTGCGAGGTGTTTGCCTATTTGTTGAGCTTTAAGCAACCCAAATTAAGAAGGAAAATTAATTTATAAAATTAAATAATGGTCACAGCGAATCTCGCGAAAGTGTACCGTTAGGATGTGAATGTGCATACCTAATATGGACATGAATTTGAGAACTTACCAGTCTTACTGCTTCGAATAATGCCGTCAGCCGATGCTGCCATTTTTGTTGATGCCCTACAGAGAATGGAGCTCAAAATAAAAAAGTGCTTATTTGAGAAGGCTATATAATTGCTGTATATTAAAAGTAAACCTTTCACCAGACCAACTCTCAAAGGACACATTGGTTAAAATTGGACGGCTCCCTATGCATGAGTAAAGATACTTTTCTTTTTCATTTTCTAATTCCTAATTTATAATTTTTTGTTCTTTAACATGTTTAATTATCTTTTAATTATAAATATATATTATATATAATTATATATTATATCTCATCGTTAACCCAATTTGAATTTGAACATGTATAAATCGTTGATTTCACAATTAATCAGATTTTAGAATAATTAAGCCCAATTTTAGATGTATGTCTAAATAGTTAATCCAATTTTAGAATGTATAATTTGTTCACTTGTAGATTAATAATTAGTTTTAATAAATAACGGCATTATTATTTAATGATATATATTGCTGATAGAAGGTTGTAAACTCTAATAAGGTTGAGAACTTTAATATGGTTGAAAACTCTGAGAAAATGTGTTAAAAAATCAATATCGATGTAAACGGAAGCTATCGATAGTAACATCGAAGTTCGTGCATCTCTAATTACAAGATAAAAATATAAATAAAAGTAGATTTATAAGCAATCAATAGCCCGTGGGAGGATGAGTATCGACGACATCATCTACGTAATCTGCCTGCTGGCCTGCATTGGAGCGGGCAGCTATGTGCGGAAGATTGCCAATGAGGAGCACCGCAAGTTGGTGTGCACCACCTTGGGGGTGATCGTTGTTGTTATTGTTTCGGGGCTCCACAGCCTGCATTGCTTTGCTTCCTTGGCCTTGGGCACGGCGTGCGTGCTCCTAGTGCATCCAAGGTTAGTTGGGAGGCGGAACAACACTTTTGAGCACTTAATAACACCGTGAATTTTCGTTTAGCAAATGCCACCTGGTGACCTTTATTGTGATGTTCGGCTACTTGGTGTTCTTCCGAACGTTCGACTTCTACTGGGGTATTCCTGGGCACACCAACATGATCCAAATGATTCTCACTCTGAAGGTTAGTTGCATAACAGCCGTCCGTCTGTCGGTGCAATTACTTGACTACAAATGGAATTTGTGTTCAGGTTTCCGGAATTGCATTTGAGAAAACAGCAGCGTGGAAGCGGCTTCAGGCACGCGATGAACAGAAGAAGAATGATGATCAGCGGGATGTGAATAAGGAGAGCCTCATAGAGATAACGGACTACGACGAGGATCTGCAGACGCTGACTGCCGCAGAGATAGTCCACTACAGCTTTAATTATATAGGAGTTCTGACCGGTAAGAGATAACAAGAGAAATATTGGTCATCCATTTAATATATTTGTCGTGCAAAGTCCACTTTCAATCACAGATAGTAAAACTACTTATAAGGTATCAACAGTAATTTCTGATTAATCGTTCAAACTATTTTGTTTGCAGGTCCCTATTTTCGGTATCGCACTTACAGGGATTACTTTGAGATGCCCTTTAAGACACATGCACCTAGCATTGAGGCCACTTTGGAAAAGCTGAAATATGCCGTTTTTTACTGTGCTCTGTACCTGGCAACTAACTATCTTTGGCCACTGGATGTAGGTGCATCCTTATTCGTATTTATAACCTTACTAATGTATTCGCATATCCCACAGTACGCATTGAGTGATGAGTTCTATAACGATCGCTCCTTTGTTTATCGATTGCTGTACGTTTGGCCGACATTCTTCACATTCCGTGCTCGCATTTACACGGGTCTGACCTTAAGCGAATGCGTCTGCACAATGGCTGGCTTTGGAGCTTATCCGGACGAATCGGATCCAAATAATGGAGAGGGACCACGTAAGCGCTATCAGCACCTAAAGCGCGATGCGGAGAAGCACACATACAACTTTACCACCATTGTGAATACAAGGGTTCTGGATGTGGAGCGTTGTTGGACCTTCCGCGAGGGAATGAAGCATTGGAATGTCTGTGTGCAGTACTGGCTGGCTGTCAACGTTTATAAACTATTCCCCAGCAAAAAATACAGGTTTGTTTCCACAAAAAAAGAGTGAGAGAGAGAAGATCGAGACGTATTGCTATTACTATACTTGTATTACTCCTATTGTTTCCTGTGCTACTGATCCGTAGGGTTGGCAGGTATTCCGTAGTTCGTAGCTGGACTTTACTAGTTTTTATTATTTTGTTTACCTATCAACACCTAATTTAAAAATCCTTTTTAGAACTGGCGCCACGTTGCTGTGCTCTGCCTACTGGCACGGATTCCGGCCGGGACACTACTTCTGCATCATGGGTGCTCCATTCTATGTTTCTTTAGAGGACATGTGGCACAAGCTGGTGCGAAAGGATACCACTGGCTTAAGGCGCAATGTGATCGATGTGCTGTTCTGGTTCTTCAAGTGGTTTGCCTTCAGTTATTTGGGCGAAGCCTTCCTGCTCTCTTCGTTCGGCAACATTTGGCGCTTCTATAGCTCGGTTTACCACATTGGCTACATCAGTTGGGCAGCCATGATCGCTTTGGGGTTATATTTGTCCAGTCAAAGGAAGGCTGCCGAACGAAGGAAGAATCGAGCGGCAGAGAATGCAACTGGAGCTGGTAGGGATGGAGTCCGTGCTGACGTGGTAAAAGAGAAGGCTCAGTAGTCAGCAAGATCATTCCAAATTGGGTCTGGGTCAATTAGTGTCAGAGCTACAGCAAGTCCGTCTATCAAGATTAAATAGCTCTTAGAAGCTAGTCTAATTCTATTGTATATCTGTTATCTTCTTGAGATCTAGATCTCTATATAAATCACTATTATAATAAAATACAAAAAACCTATAAGTTTATTACGTTGTTCCCTACAGATACTGAGAATATTAATATACTTTTTGATTTGTTAGATTGGGACTGTAAGTAAGTAGATAAAATATCAATTTGTAGTCAGTTGTAAAATGTTGTTCTTTATTTCTCAATTCTTGCTCCGATACAAGGGGAGAATAACTTTTAAGTTTCCAGTATGATATTTACAACTTTGTATTAAGGGAACAGTAGTATATGCCAAATATCAAAATATATATAGTTCAGCTAATTTTGTTTCAGCTCTAAAATGAATTAAGATATAATCAGAAAATCTTGCTTTCAAGTTCACTTTATTAAAAATACATTCTTTACGACAATCTAAGAGTTTACGGTTTGCTTGGGAAAACTCAAATATATATAAATTTATATTTGCTATAAAATACTTGAAATTCGAGTGAAGTGTTGGTATTTTTAGAAGGTTCAGTGTAAAAGTGTTAAGCAAAGTAAAGTGGTTAGAGTTCAGGGATTCCTAGAGACTTAACAAATTATTAAGATACCACTTTTAAAACAAACTCCTATCACAAAATATTTCAGCTATAGATTTTCAAGTCTCTAGGAGTTCCCTCAGCACAACCGAGTGTTACTTAGTAAGCCTTTTGTTTTTGTTTGTGTTTTTTATTCGATACCAGCTCGAATGTGATCTAAATTCAATGCGTTTCGATTTCATTTGTGGGTTTATGGATCAATTTAGTGCATTCAAACTTGTTGAGCATGGCAAGAGAGATTTCCTGTTGCAGCTGCGGATACTAATGCTGTTGATGTTATGTGAATCAGTGGACATCACGCCGAGGAGGGCTCATCGGTGACCAGAGACAGGCGACGTTTTACATCCTGCGTGGTGTTGTAGGCACCGCAATACACGCACTTCAGCCCAATGAAATGGAATTTTGTTTTGGAGGTCTGTGATGTAAGAGGGGAAATGGTGATTAACTATTAAGAACTCTGTTCTTCATTAAGAGATTATTATACATACCTTGTGACAATCATTGCAGAAGATATGCACTCGCTGATTCTCGTACTTCAGTGGCACCGGCATTCGTTGGGCTTGATCGTCCAGGTACTCCCACAGCGCAGTCATGTCGATCAGTGATGTCTGGCAGGTGGGACAGGTGTAGTGGCCCGAGGCCAGCAGCTGGTCAAAACACATTTTGTGCAAGAGGTGTCCGCAGTCGGGAATGTGGCAGGGAATGCGCGAAGTGTGAATGTCACCTAGGCAAACCGGACAATGGGAGCGCGAGATGTTCTCTACACACTGCGGGGAAATAAAGGTTTCACAATCAGTTATTTATGCAAATCCCTCTATAAATCTCGGTGCCTGTTACGCGGTTTCCCCTTAATTAAGTAAGCTATCCCTGGAACAGTTTTGACAGCCACTCAACTGGATTGCGAATTGCTACAAAAAAACTTTTGGTAACCGGCTTTGGGCAGTGAATTGACATAAAATTACTGAGCTTGGTATTCCGTCTTGTTATTTCTTCGACAACTTTCAAGTCGCTGTGGAGGTCGATCGCACTTATAAATGTAAAGCATAAGTCTTGCAAGCCCCAAATCAATGCCCCACTCACCCTGTGACCATCGATCTTCAGCTGGATGGGCAGACACATATTGCACACCTCGCAGTGGAAGAAGTTCTCAGCTCCTCCGATGCGACATATTCCACAGCCATGACAATGGTACTGCTGCTTGTCCGCATCGTCGAAGAGGTTGCAGATCAGGCAGGTGTACTGTAAAACATGGGTACATTGCATTATTACGAAGCGCAATTTGAAGCTAAAATCCAAGAAGCAAAGCTAACTTAAGAAGCATAAAGTTATCGGGGTGCCGCAGAAATCACTAGGGTCTTAAATCCCTTTGAAATGGTAACCCACTAAGAGGTAAAAGTGTTATTCATATTCTAAATAAAAATTATTTTTAAATGATGTAATATCTTATATCACGGGTTTGAACAGCTTTTTAAGGGATTTCAAAACCCAAATGATTTCTGTAGGCCCCCATAATTGTATATAATACACTATAGAATTTTACTTAAAATAACAAGTATTTAGTAGTCATTTGAGGAAAGTGTAGGTGGGTTTTAGCTCAAAGTTTTACCTTGCCAAATCGGACGCCGCAGTTTTCGCACTTCTCCCGAACTGTTTGCCGCGTGTTGCATTCGGAACAGATCAACTCGGTGAGGGTCTTGCGATCAAAGTGGTGCGTCTCGTTCTCGTCATGGCAGAATCGGCACTTGTAGAACCTGTTGCAGCAGGGGGTCTGTTGAAGCAGTAGATATAAAAACAAATCAGATATTAGTAGGGAAAAAAAGTATTTGCAAAATATTTGACGTAAGCTGGAACTACGCTGAATTGGTACTCCGTGATTCTTCCCCAGACAAGGACTGCCGAATATGGATTCAAAAGCATAACTCATTAGCAGGCCACAATGACACGGGCATTAATTCCCAAATGAATTTGCTAATTAATGAACTCTGATTTTAAACCGCCCAAAGCACATGGCAGTAAAACGACTAGCGACGAGACTGTCCCTCAGGGGATCTTTCCTTTTACGTCAGATCTTCGGGCCAAGTTAGCACCATTATTAACAGCACAGGTTGAATGCTCTCAAAATGTATGTGTCCTATGAATCCGAATACAAATTAAGTCTTCTGGCGAGTCTAAATTCGCTAGTAAAGATGTCAAGAGCTACTCGATCGGTTCATTATATTGATGTTAAATGCTTCACCCGTCGGTAGCTCGAATTAGCCAAACTCGGTTATGATAAAGACCGAGTTTGTATCAAATCGATCAGGTTTCTGGGCTAACTAATTATCACTCATGCATTAACTTTACATATTAAATATACATACAGACACTGTAAATATACCAATACTGTATATTGTATGTATATTATGTATGTATATTATTCTAAATTATAGTGAGATCTGTATAAGAGCCATGAAATTTTGACTGAATTTTCGTAGCTGAATAGTATAAATTTGAGAACCGATTTTATGGTACTGCCTCTCATGTTATTTCTATAACAAAATGGGTTTTAAAGAAAATATACTAGGTTAGTTGGCACTACCTATTGGGAATTTTTTCTACAGCAGTTAGTATTATTTTATATTTAAAAATTCGTTGTTTTGATTAAAAAGCTTCATTGAATAAAAAAGCCGACTATTTAGAAAGTTTCGGTTGTTGATGCTGATCAAGAATATATGTATGTACTTTACAGGATCGGAAATGACCCTGTTGTGCTCTTACAAACTTTTGACTAAAATTATAAGGGGTATAAATTTATACCATTTTAACTATGATATATATGCAATTAAAAAACCAAAATTATGATACATTTGGCTCAAAAGCTTTGTAAGGTATAGTATTCCGATGTTAAATATTTATAGAAGTTTAATCATTTTTTGAAAGAATCTTTTTGGAAATAGAACTCTAAGAATTCAATTACTATTATAATTAACTTGTACATCCACGAGCCTGAAACAGAGTAATTCTGATCGGTCCAGATACGACACCCTAGATCTGTATGTACATATGTATTTGTACATCTAGATATACAGCGTCTATATCCGTCTCTACTATCATTCAGAATTATTTATAACTTAAAAACATTTTTCGTATATACGTACATATGTACATAAGTATTTATTAACTCCGCTGTGATGATAACACTTGAAGAACAGAAACTGGGGAGAAGAGTCTTCGAATCCGGTTTCTTTGTGTTTCCCCTCGTTTTATTGCTGCGCTTCATTAAGATTATATTATAACGCTTTTTGTTGCTGCAATTTTTTAATGCCAGACACCCAAATTAATTCCTTTACACACAACTAAGAGGCAGCCAAATTCGGGCTTCTGTGACCACTAAATAAAATATTATTCGGAACACACGATGCAAATAAGAGTTTTTAAAATAATTATGTCGGACATTGCTCCACATTGGATTGCATTCATCTCATTTAAAGTTGAGCTTAAGTCTACATCTCTGTATATTTACAGGCATATAAATTAATTTTACGCATTGTACGGTAAGAATAAATATTTGAGTATATGATAACTCCACCTGATTCAACAGTTAAGCGACCCTCATTCAAGCAAAAAAGTTAAAAATATAAACTCCGAAACGAATCATTTTTTTCAAGTAAGAATATTTATTCTCTCACATTTTTGGTGAGTTAAATAATTAAATAAAATAATAAAATAAATTTAAAAAAAAATAAAGGTATTTATTGTAAATTTTAAAATGCATGGGATTTTAGCAATTGCTTATACATATTTATTAAAGATTTTATTGAAGCACTTTCATAATCAAGTTTTGTATAAATTTAATATCTAAGTTTTTAAAAATTTAAAATTACTAATTGAATAAGTAAACGACTTTCTATTAAACTTACAATTAGTTATATTACTTCTTCTACATTTTGTGGCGAATTTTCGATCGTTTTTCTACCTTATTTGTGGAACTTTAAGTAGATCGTACTAATCGCTTCGAGAACTGAGAACCAAATCTTTGGAAGACATTCTTCAAAAAACCACATTTGGACTTTAATTTCGAGCACACTCGACAATAGCTTTCTTACTTTTTTTTAAAGTTATTTTTAAATACTAAAATGTTTGATCTTATATACTATTTTCATATATATATATGCCTACTTGGAACTTTTATAGCATGGAGTCACTTTTCTCACCTTAAAAATAATATATAGATATACTACATTCCGTACTTCTCACCCTTCGATAATTATGTCGGTTGCTCCTAATTGGCAAAGTAAATACCTTAATATAGACGGGGAACGACTGCTTTATATGAACACTCTGTTTTACTTTTGCTCGTAATTTCTTTATCAAATCGGTCGAATTTGAAGATAAACGGCTTGTTTGTTCACATCAAGGGAAAATGGAAGTGTTAAATGGCCACTCGCCTCTGGGGCAGCAACAAAAAATTCGTGCGATGTGAATCGGAAGCTACAGAGTTGTCCAAACACTCGAAAACACACACTCGACTGTGAAATACTCGGTACTCAAAGCTTTGTGCATATATGTAAATTAAATTAAAAGAAAATCACGTTTTCCAAAGACTTTATCTATCTAGCGACTCCAAAAAGTACGGCTTTTAAAGCAAGTAATTTTGTATGATTTGAGATCAATCAAAAATTATTTGAGCGTTTTTGTTAACTCGAAGTCTGGCTAATATAATCCACATAATTCGAGACTCGACTCTTAGTCCAGATTATAACTCATTATACGTGAAAAGATTAAGATTATGGTCACCTAACAAGCTTAAGCTCTCTGATATCCAGGAGTTCATACAGACAAACTGGCAGACGGTTATGGTTATGGTGATCAAGAATATATATGTATACTACTCGGAAATGCTATCTTCTTCCTGTGGAATACATTTTCAGTTGGCACTAAGTTGGAATGCCCTTGCAACCTATGGATACAAGGCATAAATAGCTAGGAAATAGCGTTACTGGAAATTAATGAAAATTTCACCAGCTACAAAAAATCATTGACGAAGGAATGTATCTGTTTAGACTTCAGGTACTTTATTTTATCGTTTGTTTAAAAACATATAAATTAAGTTTAAGTTCCCATTCAGAAGAGGAAGAATAAATGGCTCTGTTAAGCGCCGATATAATTCTGTGCATTTATAAACCTTTAGTTCTTGGTCTTCTATGCTTATATTACGAATTCTAATTGTGAATGTATTCACATCCGAGAGATCAGTCTTGCAATATTCTTGAATTGGTAGGCAATTAAGTGGCATTTGGTGTGACGATATGAATGAAGAAATATTTTGAAACGCTTTGGGAATTGCCGCTCGGCTCCCCTAAAAACATAATGACATACCCGCATATCATATTCCCTGTCAGACGTCATCAATGACTCTTATTAGTTATTTTTCTTGAATATGTGATAGATCTATAGAAGATTTTGTGTTTTTACTTTATGGTATCTTGTTTATATATTTAAGATCAAGGACTGAAGGTAGTTCGTTACTCAAACGCTAAAAATCGCGCAACTGCAATTACCCTTTAGCATCACGTACTAAACTAGAACTAAATACTACTTAAATAAGCAAACCTACCCTCCACGGCCTTAAATCACAACATGGCCATTTCACAAAAGTTTTGATCATTTAGAAATGATTTATGTTCATGGTGAATTGGAACTATTGTAAATAAAACAAGTAGAAAAGCTGCAGTCGAGTGTAACCGACTGTGAGATACCCGGCACCCAACGCATTGTGGGAGCAATTAAAATACACATGGACAATAACTTAAATTAAACAGGACGGAAGGTAGAAGGAAATGTTAACAAGTGAAGAAAAATGTTGCTAGGAGTATATTGCGCAACACCCAAAAATGAAAGATGTTGCTAGGACCACTTTAACCAACATGTTGGTGCTGCCAACTCAAATGAAGATGTTGCAGAAGCTCAACATGCAAAGGAATTGTTTTTTAATAACTCCATTGTTAATTGTCTGATTTTTTAGAGCACGTCTATGTATTTATTTCTTATACATTTTGTGAAAAAAAATCTGAATAAATATGAATATGAATAAGCTGAAAATTAAGACTATATCGACTCGGCTGGTGACACAATCAAGAATATACATTCTTTATAGGGTCGGAGGTGCCTCCTTCTGTCTGTTATATACATTCTCGGTTGGCACTAAGTTATAATGCCCTATGGGTACCGGGTATACATATTGCAAAATATTATTGTAATTGACTTACCACAAACATGGCCCGACGCTTGTAGTGAGAGCATCCGAAGCGCAAAGACTCCGTTGTTGGTGGCGCCGTATTGCTATTGTTGCTGCACTTATGGCTGGTGCTGGAGACGCGTGAAAATTGTTCATGTGGCTCCTGCACTTGCTTAGCCTCCAAGGCGGGGTTCAGTGGTGAAAATGTGGAGATGCCACGGCAGTCGGACTGATCTTCCTTCATGGGGCATCTCGTCCCATCGAAATTGAGACTCGGCGTCGACTTGGATTTTCGCAGTTTATACCGCAGTGGAAAATAATCAACGGCTATTATTGTAGGCGGCATAATCAGCTGCTGTCTTTGCTGCTGTTGTTGCTGTAGATCTGGCTGCTGGTGCGGCTGATGTGCTATCTGAGCGGCCTCTGGAAGCGAAGCGGGAAGAGCAGCCAGTATGCCAGCCGCAGCTTCAGCCTCAGCCTCAGCCTCAGTTGAGGTCGTCGTTACTGTAGTTGTCAGCAGCAGCTTTGACGATGAATTTAAATTGACTTGATTGGGTTCTTTTGTATTGGTAAATATTTGTACATCGATGTGGCTGCTGCCCAAGCATTTGTTGTGGTTTTCATTTAGCGATATTCGGCGCGGCCGAAGCTGACGCTTCTTCATTTTGTTGCAGGAGCCAAATGCCTATATCTACTTGAATATATGAGTATGTGATTTTCCACTATTGTTTCACGTCTCCTCCTCCTGCTACGTTGCAGTGGTGTCTCTGTTAATTGGTGACTCTTCTTCAATTGCCGCCTGCGAAGCATTTGAATAATTTGCTGATGTAGCTGTGGGGACGACACATGTAGACTTTGTATCCATCCGCCCAGACGACGCGAGCAGCCTTAAGTTTAAAACTCCTTATGGTCGCCCGCCCAGCTCGAACTCTCTATTCGGCACTAACTTTCATGTATTTATTTCCTTATGTATTCATAGGCTGTCGTCTGAAATTCGGTTGCCCAAGCTCACACAGGTGTGACACTGGGCTGCGAGCGAATAAAAAAGTGTTTGGGATGAGTTATTTAAGTAAGAAATTGTTCACTCAGTGATCACTTTAGATCGCTGCGTAAGTCAGTAGTTCTTAGAAGTTATCGTGTAATATTAAGCAAGCACACTTCACTATCACAGAATTTTATCTTCATTTGGATATATATCTGTTTTCGGTAGAGAAAACCATCTCAATTTTCATGACTAACTTCTCTTTATTCTTAAGTCAGGCTTCTTCGGCTTAGCACATGATGAGACGAACAGACCAGCGATTAATATATTATTACTTGTTATTTTGTAAGCGTTCAAGATCTTGGACGAATAGTTAATCTTTTATTTATAGTTTTAAGTAAACACAAATACAGATTGGATTCAGAGTGTTATCTACATATGTGGACGGCCCAAGTAGTAACTAAGTGCAGTGCTGAATTGTATATCTATTATGGTAGTACAACAGTATACACCGCTCGAAGGGTATCGCGGAGGTTTTCGAATTCGTTGCTTGTTTGTTATTACAATTATAATTCTGCAAACGCATCTCGGACCCTTTAAAATGTTATCAATACTACCAGTCGAGTCGATCTAGACTTGTCGGTCTGTTTGGCATTACGAATAATAGGTTCCATTCCCATATAAATAAAGGAGTAAATTGGATTTTACAATAATTAAAGTTCAATATTTTGTCAGTGACATGAGAAGATTATTTTAAAAAGAATCTACCTCTTTTCTTGCCGTTTTAACCTTAGCTTAGGTAAGGAGCAACTATTTTAAACGTAGTCACAAAATATAAATGCACATATTTTTACTGTCTTGGCCCACGGTGCGGATGAAATAAAATGAGAAAAAATAAGAGTTTAAACTTTAAAGAGAAAAAAACCCACACTGGTTAACATAACCGGCGCGGCGTGCGCCTTGGGAAAACTTTCGCTCAGTGGTTGTTGGCTGTGCAGGTGTTGCTGCTACTGTTGCTGTTGTATTGAAGTTGCAGCTAGAGCCCTAATATATCAGTTTTCGGTTTTATGTAGGGACATCGTCTTGGCACTATTGATTCGTGGTTGTTCTTATTTACCAACGCGACTCTAAGCAAATAAGGGGCAGAAAAATCTTCGCCTGGGCCTTGTTTATTCAGATTGTTTTCGCAATTATCAAAGAGAGAGGAGAGCGAGCTCGTTCTAAAATAAATATTGAAAGTGTGCTAAAATTACAAAACGTTAGTTAGGCGATAAAGGCAGCATCGGCGGAAAACCAGTTGCCCAAAAAAGTACGCAGCCGAAGTTTATACGTGACTTTGCTTTCAATTAATATTAAACATTCATTCGCCGACACGCACACAGTTCCAAATTGTACTCAATCGAGCAGACAAACTGCAGTAAATAATGTCACGATCTTTGTAATCGGTTTCTGAAACTTTACAAAATCCGAACCGCCTTCGAAATGAAGTTTGGGTCAACGTATGTATGTATGTATGCATACGCATGCATGTAAGTTTGTATGCGCCCGTATGTTGGACGTAAAGTATTTTAATTTGCACGCACCGACATTCATTTACGTATGCTTGTGCATAATTTGTATGTATCTACATTAATTTATATATGGGTTATTTAAACTAATTTCTTGATTAACGTGTTTTTGCTTTGCTTTTGTACTTTTTGTGTTTACTTTTGTTGTTTCCCTACGTCTTTATTGCATTTATTATCAGCATTGCTGTGATTTTAATTGAAATTTAGCCTTTAATTATTAATTTTGTCCGTTCGTTAATTATAATTTATTAGCAATAAAACTTAAACTGGAAAGTGAAACAACAAACACCAGCCAGCCGCATGGAGAAGCTCGCTGGTCGGAGCTCGAAATCGAAATCAATTGAATTAAAAGCCACGGCGACGGCTACGACGAAACCGCGCGTTCAACTCGCGGAAACGGATTTGCGGATTCCGCTGATTCGAGCGGCGTGAGCTTCGATTTCCAACTGAGAGGTTGGGATATTGTTCCACTTGTTGCTGCTTGTCGGTAGTCTGACTACCAAAGCTTTCTCTCGCCCAGAGCTTTTTAAGCTTTGCTCTGCCAGATTCACTACAAGATTTGGATTTGGATTGAAGATATATTTATATTGCATAAATAAAAGGTATTAGCCTCTAGGCAGCTTGCAGGTTATGTGGTTATGCTTCGAAATCACAGCTAAATGCATGGGCATCGTAAAAGCTAATTGCATTGTCCTAGTCATATCAGCAAAGTGAGTATATCCATATGGGCATTGAGCGGTATGAGGGAATCCCGTCTAGACTTTCTCGATCTGGACAAATCGCTCCCGTTTGTACTGGTCGTAGTAGCTTGCAAGGAACTTAAGGCGGCCCTCGTACTTCAGATTCATAATGGTCTTAACCATCGGCGGATGTTCGTTGCCGAGCTCGAGCCAAAGTTTTCCTCCAGGTTGCAAGTGGCGACAGGCCAGCTCAAAGACCAAACGAGCTACTCTTAAACCATCCGAGCCACCATCCAGGGCATTGATGTTTTCATAGCTAAAAGAATGGGAACAATTAACTGGTCATCTAAGGTAAGTGCACTCCACAACTTACACAACCACCTCGGGATGCAGGAACTGAAACTCCTCCGTCTTGACATATGGCGGATTGGAAATGATTAAGTCATACTTCTGGTCCTTAAGCTCCTCCGGCATGTACTTGTCCTCCTCCATGGTGTGGTTGTGCACATTAAAGCGACCCTCTAAACCTAACAGCTTGGCATTCTCAGCCGCCAGAACCGTGGCCGCCTTGCTCCTTTCAATGGCGGTGGACACCACCTGCGGCAATTTGTGCAGCATGGCCAGTGACATGGCACCCGAGCCGCAGCCAACTTCCAGCATGTTGACATGCTTGGCATCCTTGTAGTTCTCGATGACTAAGCGCACAAACTCCTCCGTTTCGGGGCGCGGTATGAAGACAGTGGGCGCTGTTTTTAAGGTGATGTCCATGAAGTCCCACTCGCCGATGATATGCTGAAGAGGCATGCGAGCACATCGTGCCTCCAGGAAACGCTCGAAGTCCGCTAGCTGGCTTGGGTTGAACTGCAGCTCGGCAAAAGAATCGGGGACTGTATTCTGTGAATAACGCAGACCCGGTAAGTAAGTTTATCGCCATATTCAGTTCTAATAAAGATACATTACGAATTTTCGGTTGAGGACATGCGACACGATGCACTTGAGGTTGAATTTTGTGTCCTCAATTCCGGCGGCCTTGAGTTTCTCCGTCCATCCCTCCAGTGCCCTGGTTACGGGAATTTGTGACGGCTGGTTACTAGTCGCATAACTGCAATGTGTAAATGCGCAACGAGTAAGGCGCAACGAGCGCAGTGACAGGTTTCTAAACATAATTTTACTTATTATCTAATTATTTATTAACAATATTTCGACGGCCCGCTGCTTGAACTGAATAACTAATCGATCTTATCGATAGTATCGATATTTCCCAAGAACATGTGAACATTAGAACATTTCTTACAGCGTTTTTACACCGGGGAGGCACCTGCAGTAACGACTCAGTTGTCAGTGGCTGACTATCGCACGAAAATGCAGAAATGCAGAATACGTTACACCATTAGATGAAAACTGCATTTAGCATTTTCTTTCAAGTTGTATTTTGTCGGTTTTATTTGGCGGGCAATAAAATTACCAATATTATGTTGAACAATCTTAAGAATTATGTAGCCACATTTATCATTACTATTATTATTTCTGTTTGGGATGAAGCAAAATAAAAGATTTCAGGAGACTACGTAGGAAGAATCTTTGCGACTTGGGCCGTAGGTTTCAGAATCTTTCAACGGAGGCAGGCAGAAAAGGTTCAAAAAGCATTATTTACGTTAAATATTTAATGGTATAAGTGACCCAAAAGAGAGGGCTGTTAAATTTTCACACAAAAGCCCAATGTATTTTTCCTAATTATCTTTAATTATTATAAACTACTTAGCCTATCAGTTAACAATCCCAAGCATTACTATTTGCGATTTCTGTAACAGTTCTGTCTTTTTATCATTTAGCCGATATTTTGACTAAATTTTATCATTTAGCCGATATTTTGACTAAATTTATTGAAATGTATTTCAGCCTATATTTTTAGCCGATAAACTTAATCATTGAGTTATTTAGCTGTATAAAGAATAACCAGCTTAATTTGTAAATTTTGATATTTTTGTTATTTGTTTACCCGTCTTTCAAATCAATCAACAATCATTATCTGTTTCTCAAGCGTGGTATGATCCCGTTAAGTATCGAAATACCAGAAATATCGAATAGTCATAATAAAGCTAATTATATAGACCCTTATCCTGAATATTTTAATAAAATTTTAAGTTCGACTCAAATCCCAATGTTTATTTATAATAGAATTTAACACAAATAAAACAAACTCTGGTCTAGATTTCAAATAAGTAATAGAAAAGCCCAATACGTCAAATCTGATTTAAATTTTTTTAAGAACTGTTTACTCCTCAACTTAATTTGCATGGGGCTGGAACCACTGCAGTCTATGTAGCCCCAATACATAGGTACTGGAACCACAGGAATCATTTAGTGTGGTGGATAAACCTGTGGTACATTATTTTCTCAAGCCTGATCGACATCTACATATATATATATATTTTACAATATTAAATTTAAACTAAAAAGAAATTAAGGAATAATTAAGATATTACGTTTTTCTGGTGGTATAAAAACAGTAAAGAAAATAAATTCCCTAATATCTTTCTTAAATATTCTCTAAATTTAATAAATTGAATTTAAACTTTTGATTCATTGAACTTTTGTTATGTTATCGGCCTTGTCTGCTACTGGCACTTTATTGAAACCTTGTTTGAGAGGATTCTTAAATTTCCTTATACCCACCACTGTATGATAAACTATTTAAAATTAAAATGAAAGATTATTAGTTAAGAAACTATTGTAAACTATACAATTTATAGCTCAAAACAAATTAAACTGTTGAGAACTGCGTTTTGCTTTATTAAACGCCATGTCAAATTTACCTTTCAGCGGCATTCCGGCTTTCAAAATATTGGGAGTGATTAGTGTTATATATAAAAGATATTTTTTGTATGTTCGACTTGCACTTCGGATTGGTATTTGATATTTCGTATGTGCTACCGCGATTGCAGCCATATTTCCCAAGAAATGGAAAACTGTTTGTTGGATGTACTTATAATTTTTATATTTTACAACATATTAAAATATTCATATTATATATGCATGTTATTGTATATATTCACATTACGATTGCACAATTAATTACCAAAACGAAAAAATCTAGGGACATAATGGGATTACAGTAATATAGACAAGTCGATCTTTTTAAGTACTGAAATTCTTGAAATTTTCATATTGGGATTTGGAGGTTCGGAAACCTTTACGTTCTAAAAACTGTAAAAGGAAAATGTACAAATATAATCGAAACAACTACTATCCGTCCATCAGTCTATGCTTCGATGCAGTCCCCCACGGATTACAGGTGTCCGGGCAGGGGATCGCGGGTGTCTCGCAGGTATAAGGGACTGGTGAACGACTTGCCCTCAACCTGCGAGGCGAGATTCTCCCCGGCGTAAGTAAGGAATGGCGAGATCTCGCAGACGTAGCCGTGGATTATGCCCCCGGCCTTCTCGATATACTTCTTATGCAGCCGATGGAGGTCCGTCCGGGCCGTGCTGGGACAATCTTTTCCCGCTGTATCGGAGTTTTTCAAGGCACTAAACTCCTCGTCACGCGGCACCTCCATTGCAACGAACTTCTGGGCAAACTCAAAGACGTCGAAAACAAACTTCTCAATCTTAATGCCATTGGGCTTGTCAGGCGTTAGTCGCTTGCCAGCGTTGTCGACAAAAGGGATCTTCTTTTTAGCTACATGGAGCTTCAATTCCTGCTCGTACGTGCTGCCAATTTTCTGGAGAAAGCTGGAGCTAAAGAAGTGGTTACAGATGTTCCCAGCACTAAAAGTCAGCCGGCCGTCCGAGTTGCGCATCTCGGCTGTTTTGGCCGAGATCTCACTGTACTCCACCACCTGATACTTTCCATCCACGATAGCCACCACTCCGACAGCCTCGTTGGGCGCTGCCTTTTCTACCACCTTGGCGGCGCAGTCAGCCTTCTCCTGCACACAGTAACCAATGAATACGGGATCCGCCACCTTGATAAGAATGTTATCCACGCTGTGGGCATGCAGATATAGGACCCCCCGTGTCCGCATATCGTCCAGTATGCCTTGGCGTTTCATCGCCCGATATATGCCTCCGTTACCATCCGGCGCGCGTGCCACCCGATGTTTCTTATCCAGAATGATACGTCCATCGTATTCAAAGCACGGCAGCGATCCTTGCTCAAACAATAGCACGTTCTCTGCCTTCAAACCGAAGAACTTATTGGCCACAAAGTAGTCGTAAGTAGGTTGCACTGTGTGTTCTGACGTCATGATGTACCAGGTGATGTGACCATGGATGCCATTGGCTTCCTGGGCTAGCTCCTCCAGCTTCAGAATGCGCTCAGCCTGAATGCGGAACAAAGTTTTTCGGGACTGCAGTCCCACGTCATACATTCCCTTTGGATGATCGAACCCAAGTCGTGTGCCTGCAAAAAAAGATATGATTAAAACTTTTGTTAATAAGACTAAAAATAGATGATGTTGATGTATCATAAATAATATGTAAAATTTCAACAAAAAGAGCTACAGACGGTATAGATCAAAGATCTGGTTAAAAACTTTAACCGAATGCAATCTTTAAACTTTTTTTTATCTCAACATATCTCTAAAAAGCAAATTTTGTTGAAAAACTCTGGTTTCTGTAGCTTTTTATCTACAAGAAGAAGGCATATAAAAAGAATATAATTCTTGATCAGAATAATAGCAAAATTCGATTTAGCTGGCTGGCTGTTTTTTAATTTAACGCATAAACCTTTAATTAACAGGTATCACACAGACGAGCACACTTTAGTTTTTCTCTTTTAGTTTTGTCTTTGTTTGGCTTGAAAAATAGATTTCTCATGCATGCATTGAAATCATGACAGTGTAATGTCTAATGTATAAAATATAACCAGGTCACGTCAACGATTTCTTAACTTCATAAAATGTTGAGTGCTTAAAAAGCCTTAACTATAATAATGTAATCATTTTCCCAATTATATTTAAATGTATCGAATTTGAGATGTAGTATCGGCAAAAAAGAACTCCTCAACATTTCGATTGTTTGAAAGACAGACTCTGATTCTGCCCGGGCTGACGCGTTTAATACTTACTAATTAACAACAGAAACCGCCGCATATTGATATTTCATCCAGTTGACCTTAAAAACAAGTTTGGCCACCGTTCCGCTCTTTACTCTTTTCTTTTGTCTGCGCCGATGTTAACATTTAAAAGCGGTTTGGCTTAAGGTCGAAGCCGATATATATACTAAAGTAATATATACACAAATATATACATAGGCTCTAAATGTTCCTTTCAGTATTTAGTATATACAGTTAAAATATACAATGATTATGTATTAAAAAAAATATTTATCAAACAACCACTAGCTGCTGATTTTTGATCATTTTTTCAATACTTCGAATATGTCGGTTTGGGTAATATTTCGGCGCGCAATGGCCTTTGACCTTTGCCCTACAATAAGAATTCCGGAGTTAACCGGGGGGATCTTAGCGACCTCTTTTCGGTACGTTCTTTCGTGAAATTAGGCCTCTCTTATTTACGTTTTATTTTCAAGTTAAACGTGCCTTACATTCTAATTTAAACTAAGAGCTTTATGAGTGCCCCGCTCCTTCGCTATACGTGAGTTGACTGCAGCCCATATAACATAATCGTGAAAATGTTAAAGAAATATATGTATTATTATATTTCTTATATTCTAACTAAAAGAAGTAGTCAAAGATACGAAAAAAAAGCAAGACCAACTTAATGAATGATATAGAAACGGAGTGAACAAGTCATCAAATCAGTGAGCGACTGAATAGAAAGAAAACTATATAAGCGAGCATGTACATATGTCCGTTCTCTCATTGCTTTTTTAACAATTTAGAGTCTTAATTTGGATTCTTGAAAGTGCACCTTAATCTCTAATAACTCCCATTATAGAAATTAAGGCTAAAGCTTTAAAGCCGCTTCTTTCTTGGCTTGTGTGCGCAGTCGAAGGTGCAGCCAAGACCTGCGTGCAACCTATTAGAATTCTAACTACTCTGATCAAAAATATATATACACCATGGTGCTGGGCGTGTCTTTCTTTATTTTTTGTCTTGGACACGGAAATACACTTCGAATTACAACCACAGTGCAGCAGCTGCACGAGTTATGGCTGATTGAATTGGCGCGTATAAGTGTGCCAGATGTAGTAGTAGTAGTTGTAGATATCAAGCTGTATATCAAGTTAATGAGCTTTTATAAAAAAAACACGCACACCCAAACAATGGAATGTTAGAGGCCTGGTAATGTTGAAGTTGTTGTCTTAGTTGAGTCTATTGTTGCATTCAGGATGGTAGCGATTGAGAAATTATCAAATTATATCGCAATTTGAATGTACAGTCGAAAACATTCTTTTCCTACTACATTCACAAACTTCGAGCAAAATATCAAGGTGACCCAAATAAGATACACAAACATGTCTTGTTCCTATAGAGGCATTTTTGGATTCAACCAGATAATTTTTCACAGAACTCGCGGTTTATATAATGGTCCTCGCACCTACCTTGTCCACCCGCCATTAGCAGCACAGCGACATGCCCGTTGCTGATCTGTCGGAGACCCTCTGCTCGGTATGCGGCCAACTTGTCCGCTGGAGCTCTATCGATGGAGATCAGCTTGCCCTCCGGAAGCGGTTGCAGACGATCGTCCAGCTTAATGCCATTTTCGTTCATTGAAACAATAGCCCTGTCGAAATATAGCTTGATCTCGTCCAGATTCAGCTCTTCGATGTCACGCACTAGGTCGGCGCGTTCTTTCTGTGAGAGCTCCGGCCAGAATTTAAGCAGGTGTTCCTGGCCCACCTGGGCCAGACGGGAGTGCAGCGTCTGGTAGTCCGTCATTATGGCAGTAGACTTGAGTGTTTTTGGTGACTATGCTGTGGCACCGCCAGCTGAAAAGTGGAAAAAAGAAAAACGTCGTTACAAATTACACAACACAATTACTTGGACTTAGACTTAATATCAAGCTTAATATTCACAGTCAATTAAAAGCAATCTAATTGTTTATATTTATATTTTGTAAGTCACAGTTAATATGTGATAAGTGGAATTAATAATTTCTTGAGAGCATATTTATTTCTTGACGTTTTGTTTATAAAACATAGTACTGTTAATTATATTAATATTTTCATTAGACATTTGAAATTGCTTCTGCGTTTTTCTTGAATTAACCAAACAGCGCCTGCCTCTCAGGTATGTATTTACCTTTCTCTAACCGCTCACTGATATTTATTTAGCGAATGCGATATAACGACAGTGTTTCAGCTTCAGGTTGTCGGACTTTTATTGCGAACCAACCGTTATATGTGGTACCTAAAGCGCAACTGAGCGCCCAGCGATCACGTCAGTGGTTTTTCTTGCTCAAAAGTGGAGCTGTTTCACATACCCCGCTTCCGCTTCCATCTGTGTCTTTGCTTCCATCTGTCTCTGTCCGTCTGAGTGTCGCTCGCTGAATGGCAGTTGCTCGTGTGTTGGTTATATTGGTATGCTTGGGGCTTTATAAGTATCTGCAGGCGCGTATAAACGTGGCCATGCCCTGATACCCTGCAAATACTTGTTGGGAGGGACCTTGATTAAACAAAAGGGTCTTTTAAAACATACATATAAGCCTGTATGTTTGTAATTATGAAACTAAGCACAAAGTTGACTTCCCTTTAAATCTAAAGAATAAGACAATATTTATTTAATACACATGGCGTGAATACAGAGATAAAAATACCCTGACGGAGGGCATTCAAATTATCTTCGGATTATATTAATCTGCATTAGTATCAGACTTATCAATCTAGGCATTTTTGCTTGCCTATTTGTCCCTTTTTTAAATCTAATTTTGAAGTGTGCAAGTGTAAAACGGTTATATGAATAGTTAATATTTTGAGTTTAGTTCATTTTATATAAGTCAGCTAATACATTTTATCGAGTAACTGTTAGATCATAAAGATATCTTTTGAAAATTTAAGTTTTTTCGATTTAATAATATTACAAAAGTATCTTAAGCTATAATATGAACGATGTGCAAAAAATGTGTAATGGTGTACGTAGTAGTAGAGAAGTATCTTGCCGGGAATCCGCTGGTGATTCTTAAATATCCTTATGGAGTCGGAAATGCCTCTTGCACTGCGATTAAGCTTTAATACCCTCTGCTGGGTAAAATATAGAAAAACAGAGTCAAGCGGCCCTGAACACGGACATAGCTTTAGTGAAAGTGAGAGGTGCGCTGGTCAGACTCTTAGCCAGGAACCAGTTAAGGGCGTCACCTACTCGCATTCGCCTGGTTTAATTCCTTAGCTTACAAACTAGTTATCTCAGTTTGTTGGAAAGGTTATGGCATTTAAATACGCCAAGAACTGACGTAAAAAGTCGGGCCGGTTTGTTTAGTTTTCAGTTTTCGCTTCGAAGCTCGCCTGCTGTTGTTATTAACACGTTGGCTAAAAACCGCCAAAGCTTAATGCACAACACAAATACGTCCAGACTCACACAGTCAAGCCGCGCGCGCCCCCACAAACGAAACGGAACGGCGATAAGACATGTTGTATGTATGCACTTTGTTTACATACACTTGCTCGTTTTGATTCTGTTTCTTGCGCTTTCCGCTTTGACTCCTTATCGCAGCGCTTGTCTCTTTCTTTTTATCACTACCATTGATTGTAAGAAGGCCTTCTCTACTAACCATTCCGATGGCGACGTCTGTGAGCTAAAATAAAATCCGAAATGACTTTTTTGGGGCCCTAAAAAGTAAGCAGAGAATCGATACCGATAGCCGATTATACCAGCTGGCAGCAGAGCGACCATCGCTGGTCCTTCAAAATATACCGTCGGCTTCCCAAAAAAAATATACTGAAAAAGTTAAAATGGAAATAAAAAGCCCTCAAGTACCGTGAGGCAATTCTATTTTTACTTAATATTAATTAATCTTTTCTCAAAAATGAAATAGTGTTTAATGCTCTGTCAGGTTTTTCGCTCAAATTGTATCATATACAAGGTATATTTTTATTTGTGAGGCCTTACACTTACTGTGTTTATGCGAAGCTGAACTCATGCACTCATTTCATAAATTGGAGGAAAAAGAAAGTTTGCGAGTTGGAAATTATTAGGTTGGGAGAGACTATTTTGTTTTTTTGTTACTTTTTTTTATGGCCACAGTCACAAAAATCCTAAACTCAGCAATTATAAATTTCCAAGCCAAGCCTACGGTATCTTCGAAAAAATATTCAAAATTACAAAAAAATCTCGATGTTCGAGATATTAACATCTGACCAAAGTTATATTACTATTCGAAAATGTATATTATATTTAAAGCGGCGGTGCCCCTGAGGTCTGGGTAGTATATGTGTCCATATATCACATTATAAAATCCATTTCTAACGTTAATCAAGACTTGGTCAAAGCCTCTTATTTACAAAAAATTCTAAAGCTCATTTATAACCACGTACCCATATGGTAAATAAAGAATATATTTTCTTGATCATCGCCACCAGAAATCAAAATTCTTATTTGTTATCTGTCGCATATCGGAGCGTGTTTATTTCAAATTTGACCCCGCCCACTTTCGCCCTAAAAAAAACATGAAAAACTTATAACTAACTGTTTAAAGTAAATAGATATGAAATAAATACATTTGTGCGAAAGTGCTTAAAAAAATTAATTGAATAATGGATAATGGATAATAAACTTGTTTTTATGCTGAGATTATGCAACATGTACATTTGTGTTGGCAGCAGCAATGTATGTTGCTCAACATGTTCCTACATTTATCTTCATTTGTCAACATTTGTTTTTGCCTTCCGTCCTGATTAATTAAAGTTTTTTTTTTTTTAATTAAACAAAAATGAAATGCGGTTGAAGTCTGCCTATTATAAATATGTATTTTATTTTGGATCTGTTTCAAGCATTAGATCAGATACAAGTACTAGGTACCCAAAAATGTATGTAACAGGCAGAAGGAGGCATCTCCGACCCTGTATATATATACCTGATTAGCATCACTAGGTGAGTCGATTTAAGCCAGCCGCCCGACCGCCTGTCCGTACGTAAAAATAGATCTCAAAAATTATAAATGCTAGAGATACGAACATTTGGCGACAGCATTCGATTAACTGCAAGCAGATTAAGCTGGTTTCAAAACGAGTTTAGGGCTCGAATTTGAGTTTCAAATTCGGTCCACCCAACTTATAATGTTGTTTTTATTGTCATTTCTAAGTTATGTTTAAACATTTGATTTATATATTTGCTCCAATTATATTGCTCCAATAGTCTTTAAGGCCAAACAAAAACTCTGCATCTGGCTATATGGATGAGATGGGCACCTATTTTTTGTGTGCTAAATTCTATTTAAATAATACAAAGGAATAACCGAACTGATTTAAATAAGCTGCGATTCAAGAATATATGTAAATATTAAAAAACTAAAAAGTCTAAGAATATAATTTGTCGCATTTGTTAGCAGCAATCAATAGTTCTTTAACGCTAGCCCCCGCTCTAGGTACTATTCAATACAATAGCAAAACACAATTTGATGACTTTTTAAATATGTATATTTACAGTTATTAACTAAATAAAGCATCATTTTCAATTAGATGTAAGGACTACAACAGAAAGTATGCATCTATGTAAAGGCTCTCTACTTATTCTCGTATTGCCCGGAAGGTTTTTTCTTATATATTTTTCTCATTATTGTTACATCATTATACATTCCAGGAGCAGGGCCGGCGGTGTACGCCGCAAGCAAGCGTAAATCTTCAAGGACACTACAAACGAAACACACGAAACTGCATTTACAAAAGGTAGACATGATTTGGGGAAGGAAGATTACTGGTTACGTACTTGAACATGGTTGGTTACTCATACAAAACATGGGAGTCGTAAATCATTAGATCATTCGTTTAAATATCAAAAAATTCATATTTGTTGTTAGATGTAGAAACACTGTCTATGCCGTCGAAGACGTGGATGGGACATCATCAAGGTTGATAAGTAAAGCCGCACCACCGGTTGAGGGACCCACATCGGTTCCAGAAGTACTTCCGCCGTCCTTAGGCGGTGGTGCCGGCATCGGAATTGCGATGGGACTCATGGTGCTGATCATGCGCGGCTCTGCTCGCGACTTTGTGATGGGCAACTGGCTGCTTGTGGACTTTAGGAAATCTGGTTGTGGCATCTGAGCAGGCCCAGGGCCGTGACCATGACCATGGCCTTGTCCCCCCACATGACTGTGACTATGTCCTGCTCCATGACTGTGACTGTGTCCGGCTCCATGAGGGTGATGCTTGTGCTGCTGATGCAGGGCATTCTGATGCTGATGCTGGTGGTGCTGCAACTGCTGTTGCTGTGGGAAGGACTTGGGCAGCTGTGAGTGCCGGGTAGCGTCCGTAGCTTTCAATCGTTCGCTCAAAGCCTTTAGAGCGATTTGTCTAAAAATAAAATAAAGCAGTTATATATATTAGCTTCATCAGGATGAATTGATGATTTTCACATTTTCGACAATCAACTCGGTAGGAACAGCTGGCCCCTATCACCAAAACAAACCGTGAAGAGCTCTGGGAGCTGAAAGAGTTGCCCATCCTAGCCATAAGGCGTTGACTACAAGGGGGATAAATATCTAATCTATATAAACTCTACTATAATACACATTTAAACAATAATTGAATAACATAAAAGTTTAACTTTGGCTCAAACCCACGGATCAAGATACGACTAACCACCTAAGACGAGTGCGAGCTAAAAGATTAACAACTCCCAATCTCAGAAAATCTCCTGAATTGTTTATTTATTATATATAGATCTTGTATGAGTTTTTGTGATTTTATTGTACAAACTTTAAGTATCTCTGGTTTTCATAGTATCTGATCAGATTAAAAATCACCTTCTGTCTGTTACATACATTTTTGGTTGATAGTAAGTTATATTACCCTTATACCCTGAGTATACTTCAATGTCCTGAATGCCTTTTTTTATCCGCAGCTGTATTTGATTAGAAAGAATTCCTAAGTCAAATAAATAAAACTAGATTCGCATTTTTGTTAGTTATTAAATGTGATTGTCGGAACCCTAAAAAAGACCACGTTTAAAGTTAAGATTGCTATCCCTTAACTAGTTTTATAAGCTGAGTATTTTAAAACTATGGGATTCGGCAATATCGTTTCTATAGCAGTTTCACGATCTGCAAGATATTCAGGATCTGCCCACATATCGCGACGGAAGGCAAAGCATTAGATTTACTTGACTGTATAGACTGGTCAATAAAGGACAATATATATGTATCCTATCTAGAGTCAAAAACGCATCTTCTCTTTTTTGCCTACATTGTAACGTCTTAGTTTTACTTACCGTCTTCGTTCAATATCGTGCGGATCCACTCCCGGCATTTGCACCGAGATCGATGAAAGGCTGGAGGCAGATATCGTCCGCAGCGGCGTGGGTGTTTTTACCACACCCGCCCGCAAGCAGCAATTATAAATGGGATTAACCAGTACACTGATAAACGGCTGAGCGACGTTCGGGAAGAAGCTGACGAACGTGAAGCTCTCCGAACTGTCACCACGCCCATTCGGATGGTGTTGGTAGAAGCGCAGATAGATCCAGGAGACAAGCGATCCGGAGGCGAACATTGCTGGATATGTGCCATCCAACAAGTTAATTGCCCAAAAGATAATAGCCAAGATGAGCACAGTAAGGGGAACGTTCCTTCGAAATTGATTAAAAAAATTTGATATGTTATTTGCAATTTAAAAATTAAATTATATTTATGTATCACAAATTAAGTATTTAAGTCCATAGTTTTTATAAGGACGGATATTTCTCAATCTACTCGGCCTTTGATGCAGATCAAGAAAAACAATCCTTTGATTTTCGGCTTTTAAACAGAGGGACTACTTGGGGAAGTATCAAAAGTATACTTTTTCTAGGCATTCAATTGCCTGGAATTAATTTTTAACTATAATTCTAAGCTATATAATCTAAAACTATCTTCTCATTCGTTTTTAAGTGTAAAGTTTCGTTCCTTGCTTAAACGAATGCACATTCATCAGAATCTGCCGAAATATGTCAGAGAATTAGGCTCGTTAACTTCATAATATTACGATTCTTCAAAGTATTAAAATCTGTACATTATGGTATGTGCATCGGTATGAGGAGCAGCGGTCTCACCTATTGGTCAAACGTCCGTAGCGCGTCTTGAAGATCAGGTGATCGGGCATTATCTGGCGCACCGCCACACAGATGCCGGCCACATAGCCGGCCAAGCCGTGGATGTGCACCTCGAAAAGGATAGTGGGGTTCTTGGTGACCATGTAGTAGAATAGGTAGTAGACGGTTGTCAGCAGTGAAACGCCGAAGTTGCTCAGGGCAAAGAACTTGAACATCTCGAGTTGGCCCCAGAGCGGCTCTAGCATTTTGCCGCAGAGGCCCACGGTGACCACGTCCACTGCCACCTCCCACCAGTGCAGCTCAATGAAGCAGAACGTGAAGGCAGTCCATATCCAGAACTTGCCGTTCGGCAGGATGTATCCGGGGGTGACGCTCAGCAGCAGGATGGCGGTCTCCGAGTAGGAGAGCAGGTAGCCGAAGGTGGTCACTACGCAGATCAGCGTGATCACTGGCGAGGTGTTGTGCAGCAGGGCGTTCAGTTGTTGCCATATGTACGGCCAGTTTCTGGCCAGTGGAGCTGACATGGCAGCAGTCGTCGCAGTGAGTCGGCGGCGGCTTCTACTGGAGATTACACACGGGTTTTATCTCCTGGAACTCGTCACTCCGAGTCACCCTTAAGCGACGGCGTTGCGGCGACCGGGGTTAAATGCAATTCGGGGCTTGTGTGCCTTGCAACTCAACACGTTGGATGAGCGTTAAAGTGGCTCATTTGCTAATATTTACGGTTTTGCTTCGCTTTTGCTTTTCATTTTGTTGTTGCAGCAGGACCAGTCGCTGACCCAGAGATAATACCGTTGGCCCGGAAACCAGACACAGTCACACTCAACGATTCCTGTAATCGATAGTCGGCATTTGAATTGCTTGGCGCGCTTGAAATCTTTTAACTCAGCGAAAATAATTATAAATAAAACTAATAATAAACTTATCCTTAAAATAAATGATTTAGGTTAACAACCAACTATTAATAATTGGGTCCGATCGTTTCTTGGCAACTATAGAGAAAGCTGGAAAGCTTTACACAGACTGCTACAAAGATTGAAGCGATACTGATAAAAACGTATGTATTTTCAGGGCACAGTCTAAAATTGGTTTATATAAGTAAAATAGTTTTTTTAGAACAGTAAGAAAATTCGATTTTATGCATCAAAGTAAGCTTGATTTATATAGCGACATCTCTCGCCTTGAATATTCATACATACATATTATACATATATTTTAGATATAAGATTAATAAGTACAAAATCGGGATTCAACCTGCTGATTTGGTAATAGAACGAAAGCTTCCTAAAATCAAAGCCCCATACCATTTACCCAACAATCTAAAAGAAACACTATTAGTTCATTTAAAAAAGATATCTAATTTACGTTTTATTATGACAATTTATATGCATGTGTTCGTTTGATGTACATTCTCGTTTTAATAATTTCATTGTCGTCATTCATGTTTTGTTTTTCTTTTAAATATAATTCAATTGATTTAAAATTAAAACAGGTAATTGCATTAAAATTCAATCAATTCACAGAAATATTGAACTTAAGCAATGTAGTCTCACATTTGAATACAACTAAAGACTATTCAAAATAAAGATTTTATGTACGCTCCTTCTGTTGTTTGTTGTGGGGAAAATGAAAATAGAAGCCAAACACTCCTTAAAATGTACGCTTATTGCGGGCGTTTGGTGGACAGAACGAAAATCGAAAATAAAAAACAAAATGCAAAATTTAGTTTGTTTTTTAATGGGAGCGAATGCGAACGTGTGAAAGAGGTATGATGAATTAGGTGTTGTTGATTGGATCGCGGGTGTTGCCTGCTCCCACTGCTTAGAACAGCAGCGTGCCCATGCCGCCCATTTCGGACTGCTCCTTAACGAAAATCTCAAAGTATTGGTAGATGATGGTCACCGCCAGCAGGATACCCGTTCCGGAGCCGATAGCGCCCAGGAAATCGGCCATCACAGACAGAGCTCCAATGCAGAGACCACCGAAAGCTGCCGCCGTCGGGATATATCGGTTCAGCTCGTGAATCATGGAGTTCTCGCGATGTCCGCGCATCACCATGTGCTGCTCCTTAAGCTGCTTGGCAACCTAGAAAAGAATATTAATAAAATTAAATATCTGATGTAATTTTGGGCGAATTTAAGTTTGAAAAGTAAAATGTGTGAGTGAAAAAGTTGCTTAAAGATACGACCAGTAATATTTACTAAAGCATAGAGAGATCTACTTACATCCTTGGCTGAGCTGCCGGACACATCGATCCACGTCTTTGAGAAGAATGCACAGGAACCCAGCATGAATACAATGTACAACAGGGCGTGAATTGGGTCTGTCAAGATGTGACCCACGCTCTCCGGAGGAGACAGGTAGTAGCACAGACCTCCAATGGGATAAGAGCGGGCTGGGCCACCGCCGCCAACATCGGCCCACACACCCAGAAGGTTAATGAAGAAGTTGCCCTGGAACTTGACGGCCAACATCTGGGAGATGACGTACAAGTTGGATACGAGCGCGGACTGCAGGATGATGGGAATGTTGGAGGTGTAAAACAGCTTAATGGGATAGCTGCTATACTGGCCACGGTAGCGGGCACTCTTAATGGGTAGGTCCACGCGGAAGCCTTGGAAGTATATAACCACAGCGAACACGAGAACGGTGGCAAGCAGGTTCATCAGATTGGGCAGATTCTGGCGGTAGAAGGCCTCACGCAGGGCGCGCACCTTATCGTTCCTGGTGGCCATCAGGTGGAACAGGGCAATCACAGCGCCCTCGAACTCAGTGCCTCGTCCTGTCGTTACTGTGGTGGGGCTGAAGGCCTTCCATACGATCGTCTCGCAAATATTGGTGGCGATGAAAAGGGAAATACCAGATCCCAAACCGTAACCCTTCTGCAGGAGCTCGTCTAGCAGCAGCACGATCAGCCCAGCAGCGAACAGCTGGATGATGATCAGGAGGCAGACACCGGCTCCAATCTCGGACGGATCGCCGTACATGCCGGTCATGACATAAACGATGGCCTGGCCGATGGTGATCACCATGCCGAACAATTTCTGTGCGCCGTTGAACAAAGCCCGATCCTTGGGTGTGTCGCCGACCTCAATGATCTTTGCTCCGGCCAGCAGCTGCATAATCAGACCCGAGGTCACGATGGGAGAAATACCCAGCTCCATGAGGGTACCACGGTTGGAGGCCAGGATAACGCGAATCCAGTAGAAGGGATCCGCCGAGTCCGAGCTCATGATGCCAAAAAGCGGGATCTGGCAGCATACCAGGAAAATAAACAGAGTGATCGCAGTCCATAGCACTTTCTCCCTGAATTGGATCTGGAAAACGCAAATTGGAATAGGAATTTAACATTTGTTTCAAAACAGAATACAAATATCCATTTGACCAGTTTTTTAACAATGTTAATTATGTTTAACTATAAAATATTAGATATATATATATTTGTTTTGATTTAAATCTCTGCAAGGAGTCAATCTAAAGCATCTACTTAAAATATAACTGAAAACTAAAATTACCACTTCGTTGACCTACATGTGCGATTTGCTAAATATATGCACACATATGTACGCATGAATGTAGGTAAATTTTTAAACAAATCTGAGTTAACGTCGTCTACTTCTTCGCCGTCATATGGTGAGCAACAAAAACACACGAAGCTGACGTCGACAGTGCTTCGGGTTGTCAGCTTCGGGAGCCGAAGTTTGACATTTCCACGTAGCGTTTGTTTGTCACTATGCCGACTTACAGAGTGTCTGTGTGTGTTAAATAGGAGTATGGCAACAAGTAGGTGATAAGAAAGGTAGTAGAAGAACTATGGCGGAATTTTTATAATTTCATGAATGAAAGAATGCATAAAATATAAAAAGAAAACTTAAGAGGTATACTATTCAATTCTATGGATTTATAAATCCATGATTCGATATATATTTCGGATGCAGTATATTTAAAACGGTGGTAGTTTCAAACCTAAACTGGTTGCGTGGCGATGTTCACATATTTTTATACAAGTGAAAGCCACCACCAATCGCGTGCGCTGGCAACACTGTCAGATACATGTAGGTGGAATACGATGGAAATTACAACAAATCGTAATGGAAAAGTGCATATTTGTTAATAAAATGCAGATATTTAGACTCCGCGAGTTACATACTTAAACACCAGAATAGATTTTATACTAAATTACAGCTATATACACACCTTTCGCTCGGGTTTGGCGATCTCCGGCAGTATACTGCAGAATGGTTTGATTACTTCCAGGAATTTGACTGCAATTTGGGATGAAAAGGGCTTGAATTAGATTTGATGATTTTGATTTTGTTTTCTTTGAGCCAGCCAGCGGTTTTCAGGCACAATTAAAGGCGCACGCCGAAATCTTTTTGTATACGTAAGCAAAGAGTGACGGGGGTGCGAGCGGCATTGGAAAGACGGCACTTTTCACTAACCCTGCTGCACTTTTCGGATTACCACTACTTCCGGTCGTTTTACTTACTTCCCATTTTGTTTGTCCTGAGTTAGCGCACGACTAATTAATGAATTAATGGGTTACTGCACTTTCTACACAAAAATTAGAAAGTTTCACTTCAGGTTCGAACCGAACGCCTCAAATTTATTAAGCCGAATGAAAGAAACGAGCGAGCAGCCGACGTCGACGTGTCAAATTTAGAGTGACTGTGTTTGAGCTGTCAATAAATAACACAGTGTTGAGTGACCCTGGCAAGGCGCTATCAAAATTTCGATAACAATTTAAAAACCCGGTCACAGCTCACACAAAAATTAAAAAACATCTCTAATTAAAAAAATAAAGTATTTAACATAATTGGAGGTTGATGCCAAATAATTAATTATTATAATAATTTCATATTTATATATATATAATATTAATATATAATAAAATGTAGATGTAGTATTTTTAAGTATTTTTATGCTAAATATAAAGAAACTATTGCGCGAACTACAAGTGGAAAAAGTTTATCATTTATAATATTTTTCTGAATATTTCTCTTTTTGGAGGAGTCAAAAACACTATATATATTAAATTCGGCAATATACCAATTAGAAAGTCCAATCCAGTATAATTGTAGCGTCCTTTGGTGTATTTGACGCTCAAGCAACGGGCATACTATTCGGCAGTCAACAAAAATAAACAATAGTTTGTTCTGAATGAATAAATATAAATAAAATATGGGATCTGTTGGATAAGTACATAACAGAGACTCTTCGGAAGTGGCACCCTTCACTATAACAAATCTTGCTCGGAAATACCTAGCGTATAGGCCGCCCCACCACTGTAATAGATTCAATAATATAAAAATGTAAGCCTAAATATTGTATATCATAAAGGATGTGATTTCATTGTAGAATTACAGGGAAATCTGTCGAGTTTGCGTCAGACCGTCGGAATACATGGTCAATATATTTGATGGCGCGCCGGAGGGAAGCATTTCAATTGCGGATATGATATCTCAAAGTACTAGATTTGAAGTATCTATGGAGGATGCGTTTCCCGACACTATTTGCCTAGTTTGCCTGGAAGATGCAAAAAATGCATATGAGATAAAGAAACTTTACGAGAAGAGCCACCGGGTCTTCTGTCAGATTAAAAAGGATTTCGAGGAAGAGCAGAACATACAGAAGGAAAAGATCTGCGAAATGTCTGACTACGAGAGTGCCGATAACGGCTCGAGCCCGTTAGCTGTACAGGTCGAAAACGAAGAGAGCTTAACCGATTTGTTAGAGAAAGTTGAATCAAGAAGAGAGCAGTTGAATGGTCAAGTTAAGAACGAGCCGATTGAAGAAGACATAATCGAGGAGTTTTTCGACTGTGAAGGTGCTTACTCCAACTTGCAAGTAAAATGTGAGGAGATCGAGCCAAATTTAAAAAAAAAAGATCACTGCTATGGGCATGCCGAGGATGAAAGCCAGGCGGAAGATAAGTATAAAGGTCTTACTTACAAATGCTCCCATTGCGAAAAGACTTTTTTTCGAAAAAAAAGTCTTCAACTACATATTCGAACCCATACAGGAGAACGACCTTACAAGTGTTCCCATTGCCAGAAGACTTTTTCAGAAAACAGAACTCTTCAGCTACACGTCCGCACTCACACAGGAGAACGACCATATAAATGTTCCCACTGCCAAGAGTCTTTTTTTCAGAAAGGAACTCTTCAGGAACACATCCATACCCACACAGGAGAACGACCGTACAAGTGTTCCCACTGCAAAAAAACTTTTTCACAAAATAGAACTCTTCAGCTACACAATCGGACCCATGCAGGAAATCGACCTTACGAATGTTCCCACTGCCAGGAGTCATTTTCTCGAAAGGGAAATCTTCAGAAGCACATCCTTACCCACACAGAAGATCGACCGTACAAGTGTTCTCATTGTCAGAAGACTTTTTCACAAAACAGAACTCTTCAGCTACACGTTCGCATTCACACAGGAGATCGACCTTACAAATGTTCCCACTGTCAGGAGTCTTTTTCTCGAAAAATAACTCTTCAAAAACACATATATACCCACACAGATGATCGACCGAACAAGTGTACTCATTGCCAAAAAACTTTTTCACAAAATAGTACTCTCCAGTTATACGCTCGCACCGACACAGAAGAAGGACCATTCAAATGTTCCCAATGCGAAGAGTCTTTGTCACAAAACAGATCTCTTCAAATACACGTTCGTACGCAAGCAGAAGAACGACTTTATCATTGTTCCTACTGCCCGGAGTCATTCTTTCGAAAAGAAACTCTTCAGAAACATGTCGATACACACACAGGAGAGCGACCATTCAAGTGTTCCCTCTGTCAAATGTCTTTTTCACAAAACAAAGCTCTCCAGCTACACATCCGGACCCATACAGGAGATCAACCTTACAAATGTTCTTACTGCCAAAGGACTTTCTCACAAAACAGAACACTTAAGCTACACTTCCGAACCCACACAAGGGAACGACCTTATGAGTGTTCCTACTGCCTGGAGTCTTTTCTTCGAAAAGAAACTCTCCAGAGTCACATCCATTCCCACACAGGGGAACGACCGTATAAATGTTCCCACTGCCAGAAGTCCTTTTCACAAAAAGCAACTCTTCAGCTACATTTCCGCACCCACACAGGAGAACGACCTTATAAGTGTTCCTACTGCCAGGAGTCTTTTCTCCGAAAAGAAACTCTTCAGGAACACATCCATATACACACTGGAGAGCGACCGTACAAGTGTTCCCATTGCCAGAAAACTTTTTCACATAGCAGAACCCTGCAGCTACATATCCGGATACACACAGGAGATCGACCTTATAAATGTTCCCATTGCCAGGAGTCGTTTGCGCGAAAAGAAAGTCTTCAGCGGCACATTCTGACCCATACGGGAGAACGACCTTACAAGTGTTCCCACTGCCAGAAATCTTTCATAAGACAAAATCATCTGAAAATGCATATGATCACTCACACGGGGAAACATTAACTATTGTCAAAATTCATTTCACATTTAGATTTACTTTACGGGAGTCTAAGACACACAAATAAAATAATTCCATAGTCATTAACCTTATGAACTAATACTATTTATATTTAAGTGGTTTCAAAACTCTAGTGATTTCTGTAACACCTTATTTTGAGGGATTTTTATTGCAATATATAAGGAAAGGAAGTTAATTTAGGGTAGGCAATGTTTGTATTTATACCCTTGCAGCTGCCAATTTTACACAACCACTATAATATATATATATATAGCTACGATATAGTCATACGATTTTGAAAGAAAAAAAGTATTGTTCAAAGCTTAATAAATAATATATCGAGTTTTGTGCCTCTATGTTGAAAAATAACTAAAATATTCGGATTTTTTTATAACTTTTATATTTATTTTCCTATAGGCAGCTATATATATAGTTTGAATAGAAACAGTTAGACAGACAGACCGACATGGGTAAATCAACTCGGCTGTTGATGTTGATCAAGAATACATATACATATTACATGGTCGGAAATATATCCGTCACTGCGTTGCAAACTTCTGACCCTGCTAAATATACCCTGTATAAATATTACATGAATTTGATGTTTTTTAAGCGATATATATATATATATAGCGATAGAATTTTTTTAAAATATTTTCACAGTCCCAATAAATATATAGAAACGCGAACATATTAACCACTGTCGCCTTTAGTGAGCTTTTCTGAATGGTTTTGACTATCGATAGTAATCGATAGTGCCATCGAATGACTTCCATCTGTACTAAGCGGCCTGCTAAATTTTAGTTTGCAATATAATTTTTTGCAAATATTTATTGTTGTAATATAGATGGCTGAAGGTAAAACAGCTGCAGTCGCAGCTGACTGCGAAGAGAAGAAGCTTTCAGATATCTTCCTAAGCGGCTGGAATCTCCTTGACGAGCTGGAAGTTTCCGAGCTGCCCTTTAACGGCAGCGAGTTTCAGGTAAGGCATTTTTATTACGCCAAAGAAAATGTTAAATGTCCTAACACTTCCACTACCCTGATCAGAACAAGGTCAAGACGGCAATGGGTCTTTTCGAGGAGGCCACTGTCATTGTGAACCAAGTTAGCATGTTTAGTGCCAATGAGCTGATCGATGAAGTCTCAACGGACTCGCTGCCCTTCATGTTGTTGCCTTACTTTTTGGCCAAGCTGACCACAAAGATCAACAACCCCAACAGCACGGATGCTTTAGATCTGGGCGAGATCTACTTCAAGGACCACCTTCAACGTTGCCAGGAGTACGACCTGTGCGAGACGCCCAAGTCTAAGGAGGAGGGACAAGACAAACAGGCGAACGAAATAAGTGAGCACCGACAGCTCATGGAGGCAGCTTTCATTCGTAACGACAAAATCGCCCAATATCGCCGAATGAAGGAGATAGACGAATATATGGGCAAAATGCGGGCCGCAATCAAGAACAAAACCGCTGACGATGAGATCAAGCGGGAGTTTTTCCTCAAGTTCTTGGACAAGAGCATCATTGACTCCAGGCAGGAGTTGGAATCCCTGCGGATGATGAAGGAGCTGGCCAAGATGCGCCTGGCTCGCCTGGCCGGGGGCGAAGCTGTCAACGAAGTTGATACTGCCCACCCCCATCAACCGAAGCGCTCCTCCGAGTCGACCACCTCCACTCACAGTGGACATGGTCACAGCCACGGACACGGACACCACCATAACCATCAGGTAGCAACCGCACCCAAGCCGAAACCGTTGCAGCCATTCATCATAACTCGCAATGCCGCGCAAAAGGCGGTGTTTGGGCTGGGCTATCCCAGTTTGCCCATTATGACCGTCGATGAGTTCTACCAGCAGCGCGTCAATGAAGGCATATTCCCCGACGAGGAGAAGGTGGCCAAAATGAATCAGGCCCAGGCAATCGCTGCAGCCCGTGATCCCAACGAGCAGGAGGACGAAGAGAAGGCCGTGGAGGAACAGCAGGTGGAGGAGGACGATCCGGATCACCTGGATCGTATGAGGCGCATGGACGAGTATAAAGATGTGGTGCGGCGCGGCGACGGGAACCGTCACAACCGTAGCTAAGAAATTCATTTGAATATTTTGTATTTTTTAAGACTATAAATCTAAAAAACTATCATCACCATAAACCTGTAATTTACTCTTCATGGTCAAACTTTGTTAATAATTTGGATGTTTTATTAACAAATATAAAAGAAAAGATCTGAAAATTTAGATGTTGAGCAGATTTAGAATTGCCTGCTCGAAATTTGAAAAGGCGCCTGACCTGTCTTGTTTAACAGTGCTGAAAAACGTTCGACAGCAATCGCATCTCGCTTCACAGCACTGAGTGTCACATTCCAATTCCACCACCAGCAAAACAACAAAAGATCCCAAGGCCTGAGGGCACACACAGAAATTATTATAAGAAAGCTACGGAAAGGAGTCATTTAAAGGCAATTATTTCCTGGAATCATCGCAATTAAGCCAGACCACTGTAAGCTAATTAAGTCTAAACAACATGTTGGCTATTAGTGGGTGTTCAAAATCTGACTTTTTCCGTACTCGGTCGACAGCAAACTCCGCAGCAGCAGAATGTCAGTGAGCGATTTTATCAAAGGCCTGCCCACCCACGATTCAAAAAACTTCACTCACCTGAGCAACGAGCACGGCATCCGAACCTCGCAGAAGCGGGCCTCCGTCTACCTGCCAACCGAGGAGGTGCACTCTGAGCAGCTAATCGTGATGGATAAGCGCTGCGTGCTACTTCGCTATCTCACACAGCAATGGGACAAGAAGACGTTACAGCGGAAGCGAGAGCACGGCGGTGAGGGCAACAATGGCAACAACAGCTCTACGCCAATCGGCAATGGCAACAGCAAAAAGCGCCCGCGGCTGGACCCCAATGAGCTGAACTGAGCCAGTTGAAGGACGTCCCACAGCACTCACGCCCACACAGCCACACGCACTATCAGCAAGAGCGACTCCCTCATATACATACATACCTTTAAAAATATATATAAGTATATAGGACTTGCCGTCTAACTTCCACTTTGCTCGAATCGCAATATAAATCGTTCAGAGTGTTCGAGATACAGAATTTTTCTTCAGTTTTGTAATGGTAAATATGTACATACATAGATGTACCTAGAATTCAGAACTCTCGTCGTACTCTCTGGGTATAATAAATTTGTCGCAATTCTCAGAAAAGTTTGAATTAAAAAACCTGGCACACCAAAAACGCATTTTGAGGAGCTCCAATAGATTTACTTTTTTAAGACAAAGATTGGATTTTTGACTAAAGTACTTTTAAGGGTTAGGCGGTTAGTGGTGTCCCAGGTCCTTTGGGTCTGGTTTGCCGTATTGCTTCTCCCACCAAGTCACGTACTCCTTCTTGCGCTGTTCCCGCTTGGCAAAGTACTCGGGGAACTGAGCCTTCTCAAGGGGATGCCAATAGTCCAAAAGCCAGTCCGGCGGGATAACTTCACGTTCGAAGGCGCAACCACCAGCGCTATTGGCAACTGCATATATAAATAATAGTAACAAAATTTGAGTAACTTCTATGCACCACATAGTCATTTTTGTTTACAGTTTCTGGGCTGGAAGTGCTTCGTTTCGAAGAGTTCCTTCTGGCCGCACGCCAACAGTCGGATGCCCTCGCCCAAGTCCTTGCTGCGGTTCTCATCGAAGCGCGCTCGTAGCTGCACAGCGCGGTAGCGGTAGTCATTGCTAATTGGGAGTAAAAGACGGTCAAGATGCACTTCGTCATTATATAATAATCCGCTCTCCCAGCGGTACTTACCGTCTGTCGTACCAGGCCTCCAGATTGCGCAAGGCACGCTTGTACAGGCTGCATACCTGGCGCTTGTGAGAGACAATTGCCAAGGGAACTTGGGCCATGGCTAGTTATTCCAATTTTGTTTAAATTTATTGAATTGCTGCTAGTGCCCCAGCCAACAAAAACAGCTGTCAAGATTGCCAGTGTGGCAAAGTACTCTGTTTCAATACTAAAACATTTCAGTGCTGCAAGGCGGTTAGAAATTATGGAGACTGTGGACGAGGAAAATATTTAGTAAATGACTTTCTTTTTTAATTATTTTACATATGGTAATAAAAAATATATATAAGTACAAAATATATTTAAACATAAATGAATGACCAATCCTTCGTCTTTTAGAGCAATCATATAGCAACAAATAATTAAACGAAACAAAAAATTATTATATTATAATTATTAAGTATTGTTTTTAACTTTAAATTTGTTTTAAAATTTAAAATAATAATAATAAGTAATAAAATCATAACTATAATAAATTAATAAAACTATTTTAATAATAACAAAACTGAAGCTAAACCAGGTCTGGTGAAACCCAAAATATCCTACACCAGTTTACACATTACAAATTAAGCTGATTTATTGGCCTAAAGTCGCACACATAATCTGAAATTGGGAAATATGGTCGGAAAGTATTAAGGCAAAGTGTTTCAAAATGCATTAATCGAAATGCTTTAATATTTTGTGTATATTTTATAACAAATAACTTAAACTAGTCATACAAAATGGTGTGTTTAGTCCTCTAGCTGCATAACATTCATTATGCACTTGACAATATGCTCGGGTATATCTAATGGGGTGTCGCACAACTCGCCCGTTTTTTTGTTCAGCATGTAGATCTCGTTAAGCACACGATCCTCGTGCTCTGGATCCAGTGACGACACAAGAGCCAAGGATCCTTCTGCCAGTTCAGCAAGGATTTGTTCGATATTTGGGTCGGCAGTTGAAGGCGGAATGGGGTCGTGGTCATCCGGCGTTATAACTTCAGCGCACTGTTCATCTCCAATGTAATTAATATAATATGTATCCGGTTGGCGATTGGTAGTTTCATTTCCCGATTCGACGTCGCTAACATAGGACAGAGTTCCGTCATCCAAATTGATGATGGTTTTATCACGTGGCTTGCTTATATCTACTTCTAACTCCCCTGGTTGTTCATCTATTAGAAGACCATTTAGCTCAGCCTGTAGTTCTCCTTTTGTTGGTAAATGACATCCAGTTTGTTCTGTTTTTATAACATTTTCTTGCTTTATGGTTTCTTCCATGGAAGTCGCTTGACCCCCATCTCCACCTGTTTCAGGTTTGGGATTTCGACGGCGCACTTTAGGCTTTCGCTTAGCAGGGGAACTCCCCTCATTCTCATTCTCGTCCGCTTCCAAATCCTTTCGCCTTTTAGCCCAGGCTTGTTTTCCAAGCTTCTGATTCGTCACATGCTCATTTTCGTAAACAATATCGGCATCGTTCATTGAACGTGATGCCTTACTTTGTTTCTGTATTTTCGGACGCTAGAAAAAATGCAATCGAAAATAAATAAATTAATTTCAATACATATTAAACACACAATATTGAGGGTAGTGTAGTCACTTAAGATTTGTGCCCCCCGAATTCTATGCTTTCAGTTCATATTTAAAAATAAGAATATTACTATTTCAAAATTGAAAAACTACTTGATAACAAACAAACCTTTTTGGGGTTCCCTGGGGTAGCGCCCACAATTTCTTTCCATTGGCGCTCATTTTCCTCTCGTTCGCGATCCTCCTCCTCCAGCTGATCCTTTAGCTCCTGAATATTAAAAGCTTTTGGGTAGAGCAAAGCCTTGTTAATCAGCTGTCCATTGGTGCGCTCCTCCTTTTTGTACTTAAGCTTAAGGTCGCGCCGCGAACGCGTTGGAAACATCTGGCACATTAGCGAGAAGTCCGTTCCGATAATCTGCAAGCTGCGATAGAAGCGCACTGTTTCATCGGGCGTCCAATATGATGTACGTTTGTGACGTTTATAGAATCCATTGTCACCTGTTGTCTCATCCATTAAGATAAGAGAAGAGTTGGCCAACACCTTTCTCGCCTCCACCTCGGCTGTGGTCTCTATTTCCAGCGTCTTCTCATCAATGATCATCTCGCCATTGGCATCGAGCTTTAATTGTGGCACAGGCATTGCGTTAGTGGCCTCTCCCTTGGCCTCTAGAAGCTGGTCTGTTGAGGGCTTTGCATCCTCCCCGTTCGACTCATCCTTAATCATCGTCACCGACTGCTTTGGCACCATTGGATTGTTCTCCGGATTGTAAAATATCATGTCCAACATCTTAAATGTTGACTTGTCAGGCACGCCCTTGTTGAATCTGGTCTCAAAGTCCCTCCGCGCATTTACTCGCTGCCCGGATTGGGCGTTCTGGTTCTGAGAAGCGTCGCCCTTCCGCTGCTTACCTCCGCCACCCTCTGAGTACGTAGAGCAAGTGGACTCCGTGCGAACGCGTCCCATACCCGGACTCATCACAGGCGGAAAGTATTTAAAGGGCGACGGTGGCATGGGCGAGGCCACCTGCTGCTGGGGCGTGCCCGCCGATGACCCACTGAGGTAACGCTCGCGCCTTGTCGGTGTAGCTGGTGATTGGTACTCGCCATCGTAGTCGCTGGCCATCGGAGAGCCAACAAAACTGTTGCGACGCTGACCAAAAACCGGCGTGGGACGCACCCGCTGACGAGCTTGAACCTTTCCAGGCGACATTGGAAAGCCGCAGGTTGTCTTCTGTAAGTCCATCTGAATTACGTTATCCTCAATATCCGAGTGCAATACCTCCTCCAGATGGCCGGCTGAGCTGACGGGCATCTTGAAGGCGGTTGCATCAGCGTGCTCGGGCTCCGCAAAGGTCGCAACGGGCGGTTGTTCAACCACCGCCCTCTCCTCTGGTTCCACCTTCGGCGCTGATAACTCCTCCTTGCGCGGCTTCCGCTTGATCAGCGACAGATTGGCCGGGGCCTTGATGCGCTGGCGCCGCATAGACATCGTGCTTGGTTTCTGTTAGATACCTTTTAGCCTCGGATGCAGTTTCACACATTAAATCAAAAAGAAAATAGCAGCAGAAAAAAACAATTAGTGCGGTCACCACGAGTTTCTCGGATAAGTGTTGACTAACGTCAATCAGCCGGCACACTGGGAATCAGTTGGACAAACTGTAGTGAAATATTAAATTAATATATTTAATCGACTAAAAAGTTTATCCATGAATTTCTTATTTTACTCTTATTATATACTCTCAAAAATACAGGGTCATCGTGTTGCGTTTTTGAAAAGTCAAGGTCTAGGCAATCGCAAGAAACTTGCGAAAATTAAAACCGGAGCCCTCCGGTAAGCAAACTTTGTGTGTTATTTAAAAATCTGACCGAACTTGTTATAAGTTTTTCATGAATTGTGTGGGCTGTAGTATAATTGACCAAATTAAATAAAAAATAATTCAATAAAACTGCTTTATGGTGTCAGAGATGCCTGTTGCATATATTCTCGGTTCTCTCTAAGTTACATATAATACCACTGTACCGACTAGGTAACAGCTATAGAAACAGTTGTCAAGCCTAGATTCATTAACTCGGCCAATGTGAACGCTCACTCGAGTTTTCAAGATCGAAAGGAAGCTTGACCATATGGTACAAAATTTACAAAGCAGCCTTAACTTATTGTACCATGTTCGAACAGTGTGCAGGCACTATTCGCAAAACGTTTTCCCGCACTGTCGGCGTAGCGACACACAAACATCATAACAACAAGGGAGAGCAGCGCAGCAATAACATAACCAGAAGGCAACTGCAGGTAGCACGTTTTTCTTCTCCAAACGGTCAAACATGATAAGCCCGGCCAGTACATAACATAGCTCTCGTATGCCCTAGACTTCCGTCAAATCGATTGGCAGGGTCTCGAAATACTAAATTCCCCAAGTTGTAAGGCGACGAATATGAAAAGAGTGTGAGAACTTACAGTAATAGCAGAGGAACATAAGTAACAGTGAAGCCGCCGCCGCAGCTGCCTGAGAGTGCTGTTGTTATGCAAGCAGACCGGACGGAACGGCAGACGCAGACACCTACTAAATTGAATTAGCCGGTATGCTGCTCAATCGATTTGTACTGGCCATCAAGAACCAGTCCAGGGAGACGCTGCGCGCCTGGAGCTACCAATGCGAGTCGATCTTTGCACAGCGGTCCCGCCGCATCCAGCAGCTTCTGAGCTTCTACCAGTCGGTGTACGGCACCCAGGGGTTGAAACAGCTGTGGCGTGCCTACTACCGCCGGGAGTTACAACCTCCGCTCCAAGGCATGGTGATCAGTGCAGTGGGCCTCATGGGCCTGAACATCAAAAGGTTGGGCGGCGACGGCTTCGACTGGAACAAGGAGCGCCTGGCCCTCTCCAACGTGGACCTGTGCCGCCGGGATATTGAGTTTATCAACACGCTGCCCCAGAACCAGCTCTGCGCGCGCTGCCAAGCCAAGAAGATGAAGTACTGCTATTGCCAGTTGGGCAACCTCCGATGCCGCAAAAGCCAAACAAAGACAAACCCGGCAGCTTCCACTAGCAAGGAAGCGGAAGCGGACGCGGCCCTCTCCAACCGCATCTGCGAGCGACCCCTGGAATTGGACGTCCGTGACGCACCGGCAGGCACGGTTCGCATTCAGTCCCACGACGATCACGATTGGGAGCCGTACTTTAGCAAGAATGAGTTCAGCATTTGGCGGCGTGAGGAACGTTCTTCCATGTATTCATACAAGGTGATTTCATGACTCCGGAAATTTGTGTAATTGAGTTGTTTATCTTCTGCTGTTGACCGTAGGTATACGCTCGATTTGATGATATTACGGCCGACGACTTTTTACACGTGCAAACCGATTTGGACTACCGCCGCCAGTGGGACGACACGGCATTAAGATTAGAGCTAATAAGTGAGGATCCTGTGCCGGGCAGTAACTCTCATCTAATCTACTGGGAGATGCAGTGGCCGCGACTATTTGCTAATCGCGATTACGTCTATTGCCGCCGCTACATGAAGGACGAGAAGAAGAAATTTATATTCATCTGCAACCGTAATGCCACCCACAGCACGTTTCCAGCACTGTCCGGCAAGGTGAGAGTGAACGACTACTGGAGCCTGATGGTCATCAAGCCTTTCCGTGGGTTCCAGGAACCGGGACTTCACTTCGTGCTTACGTACTATGATGACCCAGGCATACCCATACCGCAGAACATCAAGTCCTGGGTGACACAGAAGCAGATGCCCGAATTTCTAACCAAAATGTACGTGGCCACCAAGAATTATGCCTATTCACGGGCCATAAAGATGAAGGACATGTTTAATGGCTTCACCCTGATCAACGACGAGTATACGGCCAATGCGCAACGTGGCAGCTGGCTAGGCAGCTTGAGCCGCCGGCCCAAGGTGACTAGTAACTCCGAGGCAGAGCGCTGAAGTCATTTACCCGTGTCATCCTTTGCCTTCCCAATGGTTGCTCCTGCCCACATCCGAATCCTTGCACTGTACTCACACACCCCGTACCACCGTTCCGTTCATCCCAACCATAGACCTAAAAAACGAACCAGGCTAGGAAACCCCATTTCGGGCAATAATTGAAATGAAAACCACAGAACACCAGAGCAAGTGTGCAATAGCTTTTGGAATGTGTGCCACATGGATGAGAGGATCTTTTAATATAAATATGTTTCTATATAGCTATTATATAAATCCTAATATATAAGTTTAGAAATTGTTTTAAACGCAGATAGAAATTATTGAAATTACAAAGTACAATAAAAGAAAAGCATAATAGAGACACCAAAAACCGAAATGTATGCATATATGTATAATTCTTTCCCAAAAAGTCTGACCAAATAATTAAACCCTTGAAAGTAAATTTTGTTCACAGGGTGATTTTTTATTTTTAAGGCCAGATATAAGTTAACTCAAACCTATTTAACATTTCTGCTATTTCACAAACGGGACGCATTGAAGACTCAGTAGTAAACGTCAGAGGATCGACTGGCTAATGCCTAGCACTAGAGGTATATGTACCTGATCACAGGGATTTGTCGGCTGTCCATATAAAACGTAATCTCACAGGGGGAGAGGTCACAAACAGTACATTGATTATTTTTGATTATTTATGGGAGGGTCGTGGACTATGGTTTCGTAATCATTTAATATTAAAATATATTTTGATTATTTTGGGAGAGGTCTTTATTGACCTATACCATTTACCTATTATTGACATTAAGGGGGACAGCCTCTTATTGAATATATTTTAAGCCGTATCGGATTGAGATTTCGTTAGACAATTTTTATGGCCATATCTGTTTAATCGTGTACACTCACATACCTTATGTAAGTTATTAAAACCGCATATTTTTTCAGTTAAGTAATCTCAATATTTCTTTTATTATTCGATTTTGTGGATGTTCAAAGCAAGCCCATGAAATTAATGGACATTTACTGTCCAATAAATAAAAGTCAAGCTTATCCTGACATCGAAATTATTCGGTAGTTTAAACTTAATCTATATGATTCCACTTAGAAAATCGAAATAAATGTTATAAAATACATTTAGTTTAATACAAAAAGAGATTGTTAAGTTGTTAAGAGAGAACAATAGTTGTACTAGGCGGCAGCGTATCACAGCTCAGTGCGTTCGGCCACGTTCGGCGGATTGTTTACGTAGGCTATGAATTCCTTGCTGGTGCGTCCACCATTATAATCCAGTTTGGTTTTGAGGTACGAGAAATACAGAATGGTAGGATAGCCGCGGACATTGAATTTTGCGCAAAGAGCGGCATGCTTTGTGCAGTCTACTGCTACAAATGCCACGCGAGGATCATCCTGGAGAGCTGTGGCGGCTGCTGTGAACTCCGGCTTGGTGTGCTTACAGTGTCCACACCCTGAAAGAAATCAGATATAAACATGAAAACCGGCGATTTATAATATCATTACATTATTTCTAGTCTGAACATTCTTAACAAAACATTTCGATTCTTTTTGATATGGTCACCGATTGAGAGTTCTCCGTTGAATTTGTCTTGTTATTGAGGTAGTGATCGCTAGCTTATTGAGATTGGATTAATGGATTATTTCGCATTGTTGATAATTCTGTAACCGTTTAATTCAAGAGTTGTTAATTTTTATCACTCTTGGTACACAAGTATAGCTCTAAAACGTTTCCACGATTTTTTTCTCCTGAAATAGCAAGAGCTGTGTAATTTCAACTTACATGGAGCATAGAACATAACCAGAGCGTGCTTCTTCCGCTTCAGTGTCGAACTGAAGGTCTCGTCATCAAGGAATAGGACTTCTTTGCTGTCCTCCTCTTCCTCCCAGCTCTTTTCAGGTGGTGGAGGCGGCGGAGGCTCCCTCGGATCTCGCATAAAGTCGACAATTTTCGATGCTTCACGCACATTGACCTCGAACTTGAACACACCATTCGAAAAGAACTTCACCGTTGGATAGCCTTTGACTTTGTATTTTTCGGCAATGGTTGGCTCCTTGGTGGCATCAAGTGCGGCTAACAATCCGGGAATCTTCTTTTGCTTCATCTCCAGAGCGGCCTTTTCATATTCGGGCTTCATACGCTTACAGTGTCCACACCAGGGAGCATAGAACATGACTAGGGCGGCCTTTTCATCCTTTAATGCAGGCTCAAAGCCATGTGTGGTGAGATGGACAATTTCTGAGTTGGTATCGGCGGACCATTCCGGTTCCTTGGGCTTTGGTGTGGGCTTGGCATTTGGACTCAGCATGAAAGCGACCAGAGCATCCTTGGTGTTCTCACCCTCGTAGGTAAAGCGCAGCTTACCATTTTCGAAGTAAATCAGTGTGGGAAATCCTGTGAAGTGTGTTGTTAATTAATTTTCTCTTTAATACGTACGATGGATTAACTCACCAGTTATATTAAATAGTTTGCGTATGGGAGCGTTCTCCTGCCGCTCCACATTCATGGCAGCTATTAGGTAGTCACCCTTGGCCTTGAGCTCCGTGGCCGCCTTGCCATAGTCAGGCTTCATTTTCTTGCAGAAGCCGCACCACGGCACATGGAACATCACCAGCATTGGACGAATGTCCTTGCGCAAGTGCTTCGTAAACGTGGCAGCGTCGCTGAAGTGCAGGACATCGTCTCCGGCCGGATCCTCCTCCCAAGGTAGATCGCCAGAGGGATCACGCATAAACGTAACCATAGAGCCGACGCTCAGCTGCCGGTCGTAGTCCTTGTGATAGTCGCCATCTTTGTAGTGCTTGATCGTGTACGGATCCGGCGTGACTTTCAGTTTTTTGCAAAGCTTCTTGCGATCCTGTTGCCCGCAGTCCAGGAGCAGCATTGTGCCGGTTCCTCGTATCGTCTCCGCCGCCTCTCGGAATACTTTCAACTCGGCGGCAGCAGCTTTTGCACTTGTGATGTAAAGCGCCAGGACGTTATTCTTGGTGCGCAGCAGCTTCTTAAAGTCCTTATACTCGACGATGTCATCCTGCACTGCCGAGGTTTTCTTTTGAGCGGCAACAAGTGCCAACAGTAGGAGGAGGTAAGCAAACTGTCCGGCGATCCACATCGGGCAGCTGGGATTTTATGTCAGTGAATAGAAAGAGCTTTGTTTACTTTTGAAATTTGTCACCGGCACCAAGTAATCGCATGTTTAATACAGATTTATTGTATGATTTAAATTTTTTACAAAATACTCTAGGAAGAAGACGTGGACTACTTAAGAATCTATCGATAGCTGGCTTGTTAGATATGGTAGTAGAGCGTGCATTTAAGCGGCGGTTTTGCAAAACATTCATTTGCCATCGTCAACAAGAAATGGGAAGAGCTAAACAGAAAAATAGCCAAAATTTAATAGTTTGGTTTAGTAAAATTGAGACGATCTAACTCTGGAAATCAATTTATAAATACTCAGCCGTATTTCGATTCCAAGACTTCAAAAAGAAATGACAATAGCTAAAGTACACATAATAATTAACTTTAATTTAAAAAGAAGCCCATTTTTCAAATCAATTAATTCATTGACTGGGTCCTATTTTGTTTATTTTGGAAATGACATTAGAGCCAATAAAGAAGTTTCTTCTCTGTTCTCCGCCAAATAGCCAAAAGTGCTGCCACTCGATAACTATCGATAAGCCCAACTCCGCCAATTGTACGTGGCACGCGACAACCCTAGGCCTGCTCTGACACATTAACAAGAGGAATAAGAAGAAGAGCGTCCAATTTGGAGCAGCAGCAAAAGAGTATTTCTGATTTTTTTGCCGGAAGTTGATTTGAGTTATTGCAAAAGAGCCTTAGTTCGCCAGAGCCGAAAAAGAAGATGCCTCTCAAACTGGACATCAAACGGCGGCTGACGTCGCGCTCGGACCGCGTCAAGTGCGTTGATCTCCATCCGGCGGAGCCATGGATGTTGTGCGCCCTGTACAATGGCCACGTACACATCATGAATTACGAGAACCAGCAAATGGTAAAGGACTTCGAGGTTTGCGACGTCCCAGTGCGCTCCGCTCGCTTCGTTGCACGCAAAAATTGGATACTTACTGGATCTGATGACATGCAAATCCGTGTATTCAATTACAACACTTTGGAGAAGGTTGACTCATATGAGGCGCATTCGGACTACCTGCGCTGCATTGCAGTGCATCCCACACAGCCGCTGGTGCTGACCAGCAGTGGTGAGTGAATTGGCTTGGTTTGGCTGTCAGGATTGAGGGACAATCTCGATTTCCCCCACCCAACACCCAATGCTTGTATTTACCTTTTCCCCGCTGGGAAGTATGCTTTAGTTTTGGCCTTAATCGTTTGTGTCGACTTTTACTTTGTCCAGACGACATGCTCATCAAGCTGTGGAATTGGGAAAAGCTGTGGGCCTGTCAACGGGTCTTCGAGGGACACACCCACTACGTCATGCAAATCGTGTTCAATCCCAAGGATAATAACACGTTCGCTTCGGCCTCGCTGGATCGTACGGTGAAGGTGTGGCAGCTAGGCTCAAACTTCGCTAACTTCACGTTGGAGGGGCACGAGAAGGGTGTAAACTGTGTGGACTACTACCATGGGGGCGATAAGCCCTACTTGATTTCCGGCGCTGACGATCGCCTTGTGAAGATTTGGGACTACCAAAACAAGACCTGCGTACAGACATTGGAGGGTCATGCGCAGAACATCTCCGCTGTATGTTTCCATCCTGAGTTGCCGATTGTTCTGACGGGCTCCGAGGACGGCACCGTGCGAATCTGGCACTCTGGCACCTACCGCTTAGAGACCTGCCTCAACTATGGATTTGAGCGTGTGTGGACCATTTCCAGCATGCGGGGCACCAACAATGTGGCCCTCGGCTACGATGAGGGATCCATTATCATTAAGGTGGGCCGCGAGGAGCCAGCTATGTCCATGGATGTGGTCGGTGGCAAGATCATTTGGGCTAAACACTCTGAAATGCAGCAGGTAAAAGAGGATGGATATTATTAGGAGCAGTAGTGATACCTTCTTCTCAACATTTGAATTTGATTTCCGTTTTCAGGTGAACTTGAAGACCATTGCCGATGGCACTGAGATCAAGGACGGCGAGCGCCTCCCCGTGGCTGTTAAGGATATGGGAGCATGTGAAATCTACCCGCAGACCATTGCACATAATCCTAACGGCCGGTTCGTCGTAGTCTGCGGCGATGGCGAATATATCATCTACACATCGATGGCGCTGCGTAACAAGGCCTTCGGTTCCGCCCAGGAGTTCGTGTGGGCGTTGGAGAGCAACGAATATGCCATCAGGGAGAACAACGGCACCGTTCGCCTGTTTCGCAATTTCAAGGAGCGCAAGAGCTTCACACCCGAGTACGGGGCGGAGAGCATCTACGGTGGCTACTACTTTGGGGTAAAGACATCTTCTGGGTTGGCGTTCTACGACTGGGAGACCCTGCAGCTAGTCCGGCGCATTGAAGTGCAGCCTAAGAATGTGTTCTGGAACGAGAGCGGCAGCCTGGTCTGCCTGGCTACGGATGATTCCTACTTTGTGCTTGGTGTCGACACTGCCCAGGTGGCAAATTCTGTGGAGTCCAAGGAGGGCCTGGAAGACGACGGTGTGGAGAGCGCATTCAATGTATTGGGTGAGTGGAAAATCAGATACTGAAAATAGATGATAAAGAGAGGTATCACGCAATCATGTTTATGTTTATCTTAGTTATAAACATAGCATGGTAAACGTAGGCAAGATATGGGAAGAAAAAATGAAAAAATAGTATACAAAGTATTAAATTAGGGACACTTACTTTTATATGCTGAGCCGCACATTCAGAGATTCGAATAATTTTACTAAAACGAATATTAGAAGAGATTTGGTGTCCTTAGCATCGCCAGGCGAGCCGATCTAGCCGCTTTCTATGGCAAACTTTTAGGACTACTGCTGAACTGTATTAAAAAAAAAAATACAATTTTATGGATCTCGAACTTAACGAAAAATATGACAATTAATCTAAAATATTAAGTATTACGATGCGAATATAAATAAATTAATTTTTTGTCTTTTCCCAAAACAGGAGAGGTCTCCGAATCCGTCAAGACGGGCCTGTGGGTCGGTGACTGCTTTATCTACACTAACTCGGTAAATCGCATTAACTATTATGTGGGCGGCGAGATTGTGACAGTTTCCCATTTGGATCGGACTATGTATTTGCTTGGATATGTGCCCAAGGACAACCGCCTATATCTGGGCGACAAGGAGCTAAACGTGATCAGCTTCTGCCTGCAACTGTCTGTACTGGAGTACCAGACGGCTGTGATGCGCCGAGACTTTGAGCGAGCGGACCTAGTCCTACCCACCATTCCCAAGGAGCACCGCACCCGAGTGGCGCACTTCCTGGAGAAGCAGGGCTTTAAGACACAGGCTCTGCAAGTGTCCACCGATGCGGACCATAAGTTTGATTTGGCCTTACAAACCGGTGAGCTGGATATTGCACTGAAGCTAGCTCGCGAGGCTGAAAATGCGCAAAAGTGGTCACAGCTGGCTGATGTGGCGGCGCGCAAGAACAACATGTCTCTGGTCAAGGAGTGCATGCAGAAGGCAAACGACTTCAGCGGTCTGTTGTTGCTCTCTACCGCCTCCGGCGATGCTCAGATGCTTGAGGAGGTTGGCGAGGCGGGCTCCGCCCAGGGACGTCACAACATCTCCTTTTTGGCCGCCTTCCTGCGCTCGGACGTGCAACGATGCCTGGAGATTCTCATTGCAACGAACCGCTTGCCGGAGGCTGCATTTTTTGCCCGCACCTACTTGCCTAGCCAAATGTCGGGGGTAGTAGAGCTGTGGCGCGAAGAGTTAGGCAAGGTTAACGAGAAGGCCGGCCAGTCGCTAGCAGATCCGGCTCAATACACAAATCTCTTTCCGGGTTTGGCCGATGCACTGCGCGTGGAGCAACATCTCCAAGAGGAGCGAGCTCGCAAGGCACCGGCGCGACTTGCCGGCCAGCTTCCACTGAATAGTGAGCGTAATCCTCTTGAGGAACTGTTTGCTGTGGAGCAGGGCGGATCAGGCCAGCAGCTGGAAGAGAAGGCGAAGCCGGCTTTTAATCCCGCCCAAGCTGCCGCTTTTAACAGCGCGGTGGCCGCCGAGCCTTCGTCTGCTGCGGATGACGACGATGACCTGGACCTGGAAATCGATGGCATCACGCTGGATGATAACATTGATACGACAGACGTTAACTTGGATGATGACTTTCTAAGCGACGATTAAAGCGGACCGAAATCAGAGCCGAAGATCTAGAATACCATTAAATCCTTCGTTTATTGCTTGGGGAATCCCACATGTCCAGCATTTCAATCCACAAAATTCCGCGCATACATTCGCATTCGCATTTGATTTGATTGAATGTTTATTTCCCGTGCATTACCTATACAAGTTTAAAATTATAAATATATATCTAATAATAATATGTATGTACAACAGAAATGGAGCAAGAGAAATGCAATAAAAATACTTATACAAAAACATTTATGTCCAGCCCTGCAGCCATTATAATATTGTTCAGCATCAGTAGGCGAGTCAATCTAGGAAATGTTAAAATTATTAAAATCCTATGTATATTCCTCCTTTTGTACAGAAAGTGTTATAGAATTTCAAGCCGCGCTATTTGCCACAATATGTTTGAGTTTATTGGAATCGAGAGGTAGTCCAAGTAATCTGAAAATATTTGTATTATCGATAGCAAGTAGGCCAGTGTCAACTGTCTGGCAACTCTATCAATCAGTATACATACTTACATCTCTATTATTCGTGTGTGCGTCTGGATTTTGCTGTATTTTTTATTTAAGAATGAATTATTAACTAACCATTAATAAATTATTATTAAATAAAAAACAGTTAAAAACCGCGAATCAACAGTGAGTATATCCGTTCCTTATCCCAATAAGCAGCAGCGGAACACGCACCCCGCTGAGCTACGACGTCGGCGGTAATATTGATTTTTCCCCAAATCAGATACACACCGAGGAGTTTCTGAAGACCGTCAGTAACCCCCACGTTCAGCTATGGAGCAGCAGGAGAACTTTCCACTTTCCCACGGCATGCCGTTGCCGCAGCAGCTGCAGCATCTGCATCATCAGCAGCAGCCACAGGCTCCGATTCCCGTCCAGACGGGATTTGCTCCACGGCGCCAGTACGATAACTTAGCCGGCTCTGGCTCCGCTTGCTTGGGCAACGGCAACGCATCCGCCGGAAGCCCTATCAAGGGCCCACCGATGATGCAGCGACCCATTAAGGCCAAGAAGGAGAAGACGGTGTTGGGGCAGATTCCTCAACAACAAGCCGGGCTGCCGGGCCAGCTGACGGAGATGGTCGAGATCGGAGCGGGCGTGGGCGCTGGTCTCCTGCCTGCCGATGAGGCTCTAAAGTTCGTCAGTGAGACTGATGCCAACGGGCTGGCGCTGAAGACGCCAGTCAGCATTCTGCAGGAGCTGCTCAGTCGACGCGGCATCACCCCTGGCTATGAGCTTGTCCAGATCGAGGGCGCCATTCACGAGCCGACATTTCGATTTCGCGTATCCTTCAAGGACAAGGACACGCCCTTTACGGCCATGGGTGCTGGACGCTCAAAGAAGGAAGCCAAGCATGCGGCGGCTCGTGCCCTCATCGACAAGCTGATTGGTGTGCAGCTGCCGGAATCGCCCAGCAGTTCCGCCGGCCCGTCGGCGTCGGTGACTGGCCTCACGGCCGGAAGTGGCAGTGGAGATGGCAACATAAATGCAGCGGGAGGTGGCGAGTAAGTTGGCATGAATCTTTCGGTCTGCTTTATCCTTAATCTGTGTTCCCCACAGTGCCGGCGACAAGATTGTCGGCAATCCTATCGGCTGGTTACAGGAGATGTGTATGCAACGTCGGTGGCCACCACCATCGTACGAAACGGAGACCGAAGTCGGCCTGCCCCATGAGCGGCTCTTCACGATCGCCTGTTCGATCCTCAACTACCGCGAAATGGGCAAGGGCAAGAGCAAGAAAATCGCCAAGCGACTGGCGGCGCACCGCATGTGGATGCGCCTGCAGGAGGCGCCCATCGATTCGGCCAAGATCAGCGAAAGTATCTGCGGCGAGTTGGAGGGCGAAGTGAGTACACTAACGCTAAATAGCAGCACGATGAGCGATCAATATGATCGTGTTACCGCAGAATTTGAGTTGCTAGAGCTTTAACCTCCTCCACTGATAACGCTCTAACTCTGACCCAGTTCTAGTTATGTTTTTAGTTTTGTTAAGTATAATTTGTTTAGCTCTCTCGAGTACTTTACTTCCACATAAAAAAAAAATTATAATGCAGCCAAATGTAAATCAGGCTATCTTGAAGATGCCTTGATATACTATAGCTAAGCAAATTATACAAAACATCTTCCAAGCATGCCTTTTCGTAAATTATAAATTTACTAAAATTAGTTTCTCTTTACCATAGTTTTAATCGTTTATTATTTTTTTTAAATATTTGTTATTTTATTTGTAAATTTGTAAATTAAATTGTAATTGAGTTGTTTTTAATGTGTTTTAGTAAATTGGTATGTTGGAAGTTGGTAGTATTTGTTTTCTTTTTTAGGTATATGTAGCATTTTACCAATTCAAGCCTCAACGTTTTTGTCGTCATAAAGCATAATTCCTCAATCGAAGATTGTCTGATAACTAAAATATCTGGATTTTTTAATTATTAAAAATCGACATAGGCTAACTAATAATGTTATAAAACACAAATAAATAGTCCTATTTAAACTCTCAACTCTCTAAACTTTAAACTTTAAAGCTCAAATGATTTGAGAATTATCGAGTAGATCAAGCTCAGTTATGGGTTAATAAATGTGATCCCAGTAAGAAGTAAAACGGCCACCAAGTAGATTCATGTATAATTTGTATATTTGATAAAGCTAATTTATTGATATGCTTTGGGTTTCGGTTTCGTCTTTAATTATTTATTTTTTAATTTCACTTATTTTTTTCATTAAAAATCATAACAGCGTATTTGTTGAAAGATTTTCATATATTTAATAATTGGCGGTCATATAGAGCTCTGCTTTTAAAATCCCTCCTCGCACCCATTCCAAATTCAATTGAAAGTGATATGTTTCAACTCACCATTTAGCGTGGGAGTTTTCGATTGTTAATGCCACATAAAATTAAGGAAATAGAAAAAAAACAAACCATTGCGCTCTTATTTACAGCCCCGCAGTAGCGATAATTATTATGGTGATTTGAAAGATATCTCTGTGCCGACACTGACCACGCAGCACAGTAACAAAGTGTCCCAGTTCCATAAGACCCTGAAAAATGCGACTGGTAAAAAACTACTCAAGTTACAGGTAAATGCCACTCTGTCACTTTTTTCACATATGCATTTTGTTAATCTTTTCCAAACAAATTTACATAATGTACTTCAGAAGTTTCCATATTTGAATTCTAATATATAGGGAACACATAGGGAACTTAGTTTATCATATATATTCTCATTAATTCCTTACAAAAATTGAGTTAGCTTTGCTTTAACCATAATTTTTTTGCTACCCTCGAGATCAAAACGGAATTATTTAAGACAAAAGTAAATCCAAACTCTATTTAAGACACACAAGCTCCTTTAGAAAAACGTGCAGAAGCAGTCTTGGGCTTACAGTAGTTTTTAGACATAGGCATTGTCTTTCATCATTATCCTATCTACTTGGGAACTGTAGGGGCACCAAGAGCTGTAACTTTTGCCTAACTTGTGCGCTTTAGACTATTTCATTTTAAAATTGTGAAAGGTCAAGTTCGGAATTATTTGTATTCCCCTGCAGAGGGAATATATTTTGCCTTCAAGCCTCAAAGAAGTTTTCTTCATTAAAATATATTTAATTTAAAATTTGTTTAATATTATAGTATTTATTTTAAGAAAATATAGGAATGATTTCTAATGTAAGCCACACGTAAGGAGAAAGATAAATAGCGAAGAATAGTTTGTGTTATAGAAATTCTACTTTAAATGCATTTGCTCATTATTTTTACTGTGGGCCAGAGATTTATTTGCGCAATTGACCCCTTGTGAATTTGACCCGCTTCTAATGTAAAGTTTCCCATGTTTTCTTTCAGAAGACCTGCTTGAAGAGTGCCAAAATGGACTACATTAAGCTGCTGGGCGAGATCGCAACCGAGAATCAGTTCGAAGTCACCTACGTGGACATCGAGGAGAAGACCTACACTGGACAGTTCCAGTGCCTTGTGCAGCTCTCCACGCTGCCTGTGGGCGTCTGCCATGGCACCGGTCCTTCAGTCTCCGATGCCCAGCGGCATGCTGCCCAGAACGCCCTCGAGTATCTAAAGATCATGACCAAGAAGTAGGCCGCCAGCCAACCAAACTGCATAGCAAAATCTGAACGCACACCACGACCACGATGACGATGACAAGTCCAGTATATATGTATTGCGATCGAACCTCAAGGCTTTCCTTCCTAGCCACTTCTAGCCACCGGTTTGCCGGTGCAAGGCATTAACCGCACCAGCAGGAGAAGTTTATTTTGTTACTAGTTTTCTTCACGATTCCTTTGATTAGACAGTTGTTTTCCAGGATATATCCATATGTAAATGTTCATGTATGCATGCCAACGCATGTATGTGTATATGGTAACACGTACACTTGCATATACAGACAAGTGTGTAATCTATATGGAAATCTTCTTAGTCGCTTTCAAATTATTGAAAAAAATAACTCAAAAACGAAGGGCCACACAAAAAGTTAATAAATTAAAGTAAAATGGCTAACTAGGTGTTTCGTTTATACATTCAAATGTGGAGGTGTCGAGGCTTGAAAATACACACATATATTCGGTAATCGCTAAGTGTCTTGAGTTTTATTGCGGGAAAATAAATGTTTTTAGCTAGAGGTACCGAAACTAAATGTTGAGGTCGGTAAATAAACGGATACTGATGACATGCATTGTCCAAACTGCTTCTGCTGGGTCTTGAGATCCTAGTGCGATCTTGACTAGCTCCTTCAAAAAAGTTGTCCAAGAATAATTACATAACGTGACGTGTCAAAACTTTATTTAAATTAGTACTTAGCTTACTTATATTCTATGTTCCCCTAAAAACAATTGAAACTATTTTTTCTTACGCTCCTGCGTACACTTGGGACAGAACCACTTTCCCTTGGGTTTTGTAGTTAGGCCAACGCAGGCAAAGTGGAACCACTCGATGGGGCACTAAACAAAATGGAATGTCATTAGGACTCAATGCAAAGAACATTGGAATATGGATACTCACGTCGAGATTGTCACATCCAATCATCTCGCCATATGACACCTGGTGGCACAGGCAATACGTTGGCTCGTTGGGATCCACTGGCATATCCATTACATCGCTGGGATGCGTGGCGGCCGCGTGGCTGGATTCCTTCTCTGAATCATCCACTTCGACGGCCTTCTGAAAATACGGTTGACGGATGAAACAGATTGAATTGGAGCATAAGTTAAGTGCTTCACGCTGCAATGCCATGCAAATGATAGTAAAAAGAAAACAGATAGCAAAGGGGAAATCTACGGAAAGTAACAGATTACCAGGATCTTACAGGATAGCGGCTAAACGGGAACAACGATAACATACAAAGGTCATACTACTATTCTATATAAAATCGGTGGCTACATTTAGATGAGAATATGAAGATGATTTACCTTTTGTGCGCCCCCCTTGCGAGTGTCTTTTTCTTGATTTACCTTGGACTTTTTCTTTTTGGTACCTTGGCCGGCGTTGGTGGTCGAATTAAGGCTGGTATTGACATTGGTCTGATTGCTGCCACCACGAGCCGTTTCCTCGTCCGAGGAGGCGGACTTTTTCTTTTTACCAGATGCAGCCTTGCTGTCCTTTGTTTTTTTCCTACCCTCTAAAAGACGTCAAAAGTTTAAGGTGAAATCTGGACAAAATGCAGTTCGCACTTACTTTTGGCCACCACTTCCTCGGATTTGGCTCGCGTAGAGGAGGCCTTCTCCTGGATTTCGCCCTCGAACCGTGCCAGGTCGTTGTCCAGCCGCCGGATTTGCTTGTCAACCAACTCGTACGTTTGGATGGCCAGCTGCACCTTGTCGTCGCTGTACTCCTTTGCCTTTCCGAACAGCGCCTTAATGTCCTCCAGCCGCTCCTTGCGCTCCTCGTCGCCCAGGGCCCCGTTTTCACCCAGCTTGCGCATAAAGTCCTTGGCGTGGCTATCGATGCTCTTCATAGCCGTTTGGGCGCGATCATCCAATTTCCGCATAAGCTTAAAATTTCGCTCCAACTCGGTTGGTAGACTCTCCAAGCCTGCATGGGAGATATAATATTATGATTACTTGTAGGAACCCGTGCGAGATAGTTATGTGCAATGATCGTGGGCCTACCGTCCAGATAGTTCTCTAAATATATAGCAGAAGACATTTTGTTCGCTCAAAATAATGTTTACAGATGTAGGAGGATGCAAAAGTGTGACCGTAGCTCTAGCGAGGAAGTGCCAGCAGGGATGCCACTTTAGCCATATTAAAGTTGACTTGAGCTTCTTCAAGCCATTTGGTTTTTGCCTCTTCGGGTATTACTGAAAATATCGCAGTTATATTTTGCGTTTAGGGAAGTATATCATATTTATTAAATCATTTTTTGTTCCTCCTCTTTCCTCAACTGATATGTAGCACACTGCCTTTCTAATCATTTAGTGATATTTTCAGCGACCTAAATAAATGTATTTTCAAAAAGTGCAATTCGCATGAGATCAGTTGGCAAGCACCTGGTCGACTTTTAATAATATTAATAGTAATCATTAAGACTTTTTTATATAGCCTGAGCATAATTTTCGATGTCTTAATAATGGCTTACAAAGAAAACCAACATAGTTTCTTTGGGCAATACAACCCAGAAAATATTTCTTTAACTTAGAGGACAAAACAACCTTTTTCTCACATGTTTTATTTATCTTATTATTTACGCACTCTATTTTAAAAACAAACTTTTGCTTCCCAAATTCTGTCAGCTCTGACTATCAGGCCGGCGACAATGTTGGTAAGCGCGTAAAGTTCGATGTCGTTCCCTGTGAATGACAAAGCAGAAGAATAAGAAGTTTGTTTTGATCAATTTTGTGATTTCTGAAAAGCAACTTAAAATTTCATTCATTCAAAAATGTGCGCCACCTCGGGAGGCTCATGGATCACCGCAATCTTTGATGAGGTTGCTCTTGAGGGCCTGGAGGGGGTGACACTGCCTTGTATGCGAATTCACCGTCGTCAACGAATGCACTTGTTAATATATTACTCTTCGTCTTCCTTAAGATCTTTGGGAGCTGCTGGATAGGCGTCTATGCGCCCTTCCCTCACCGCTGCCCGACCGCGTGCGGGAGCAGGCTTGGGCGCTACTGCTCCGCTCACAGCCCCAAAAGGTAGAGTTCTTCGAGCTCCCTAAGCCGCGGCCTTTTCTGCCCTATTATGACCGCCTAAACGACATAGATGATGGGTCGGGCATACCCGAAGTTCCAGATAAGTGCCCGTTCATGTTGTATCCGTCTGCTTTCGTGCAAGAGGACGGTGTCATGGGCAATTGTACGGACTTCAAGACCCGTAAACCGATCCCAACCCGTGATCTGAAGGCTCTGACCGCCGCTCAGGCTACCGAACAGTGGGGCGGCAAACTCGTTATTGTAGCATCGCAGGAGCTTCGCGAGACGGCGTTGACACCAGCTCACATGATGCTGCCTCAGAACATGCCCCTGGTCAACTACATCTTCCTGGAGGCCATTGGGCGGTCACGTTACAGCGGACAAACCACGTCGGGCCCTTGGTCTCTCATTAATTACAGCAAAGACACTGGCATTGTGTTCTACATCAAGTGAGAATATACTTGCAATTTAAATTCCTTATTTTTCAATGATTTAAATAAGTGGCTGATTATTCTAACCGCATATTAACTCGCAAATATTCTCCAAAGATTTAGCTCCAACAAATGGCTGGATTAGTTATCTTACTATGAGGGTCCCTTAGAAATCACTAGATCGATTTAAAATTTGTTTTCTGTAAGACTTTACATTTTGTAGCATACTTTTGTTTGCCGTTTTAAGTTTTACCAGTCTTCAAAGGGTATTTTAAATTAACTTGATATTATTTTTACGATATAATAATTTAATCTACTAATCTTGATATTTTAGAGATTGCTAGACGGTAAAATCATTTTTCTAAATATTTTATAACTTAATATTAATAGTTTATTTTGGTGGATAAATCTTTTCTTTATGTTTATATTGCCAGAAACAAGCTACTGAGCCTGCAGCTAATCACTGCCCAGACCTACAACGAGATCAACAATGGTCGGATACTAATTTCTTCGCTGCTGCTTTTGCCGCGATTTTACCGCATCTACAAAAACCAATCACTGGAGAGCCTCGGGAAGCTGTATTTGGAGATTATGCAGTCGAGCACTCGCCAAGTGCCCGTGTCAGAAATTCCCGCGCGGTTGGGCAATCCTGCCCATTTTAAAGTGAAGAAGCTGCTGATGACACACACCTTTCGCAAGTTCTTTGAGACCAAGCAGGTGCAAATGCCCGCGCCACTAATGACGAAGGCGGGCAAGTTGTCCAAGGCAACAACCCGCAAAGTGACCGTGGTACAATTGCGTAATCCTGAACTGCAGTTGAGGGAAATATATAAGAACGAGGATGTCGAGGAGAAGCCGCCTCTGACCGAGTTTCTTGACCTGCGCCATTGTTTCCTGGACATGCCGCCGGAGGAAGAGGTATACCGGGCCGTGGTGCGATTTGGCAAACGTGGACTCACGAGTTTGGAATTAGCCCAGTACACGGGTATCAATGCCCTCACAATGCGCCACTTCGTTAAGCAGTTGACAAAGGCGGGCCAGATCAAGATGTACTCGGACCAGGTGGGCAAGAGTCGTCAATTCCGCTTTGTGGCCACTAGTCTGTCTGAAGAAGATGTCAAGTTGAAAGACGATATAAAGCATGAAGAGCAGGAAATCAAGTGCAAGGATGAGCCAGTAAGAGATAAAACAATTAATTGAGATTAATCTAACATAAAAGCCCTTAGCCCTGCTGTCGATGTAGGAAATCTAACACACCTTCTCTATTTCCCCTTCCCCAGAATATCCCGCTGCACTCGAAGATTCCGTTAAAGGATATGCCAGAGATAGTTACCAACTTTCGACCGATGGTGTTTTGTGTAAAAAGAACTAAGGTAAGCAACCAGACTCAACGCCACATAAACCGCCAAAAGGTCGTTGTTCGTCTGATTGACCAGCACTGTGTGGTGCCCTTGTATCGGCTGCAGAATTGTCTTCAAGAAGAGGAACGTTTGGCCGGCTTTACAGACAATCTGTGCCGGCGATCGCTGCAGCGGCTCTTACGTCCTTTAGTGGATAGAAATGTGGTAAACGTCTTCGAGATTACGATGCAATACAAGGAGCGTGTCCGCCTCTATCGCTTGGCAACACACCCAAAAATCGGGATGGACCACGAACTCATGCAGCGCGAGATCCTCAAGCTTAAGAGTAACTTCCATTTGATATCTGAGGAACGCATGAACCGCCTCTCCCAGCTACATCCAAGGGAACGTAGTGAGGTGATCGCTCGGAGGAAACTGGTCTCTGACCGACCTACCAGTTCATCGGTTATAAGCAAGACTCAGGCACCCAAGCTTCTGCTGGCCAGGGCGCTGCACGAGTTCCTCTACTATTTGCTGCACGAGATATCGCCGGACCAAAAGCCACTAGCTATGACAGCCGAACTGGTGCAGCAATGGCAAAAGTCGGAGCCGGCGCTGCAGCCACGCCAGTTTCTTGACGAGTGGCAAGCCGAGGCGAAGGAGAAGGAAAATGTTCCGCCTTACACCGAAGATATAAGCTGGCGGACCTTCATTCCTCCACTGCCGGTTTACGAGAACAAGCCCAAGGGCTGGCTCTACTTCATGGACGCAATGGACAGGATGCCATTGTCACTCTTCCAGCGCATCTGCCGCATCGACCGCGATGCCAACGATCAGCTACGTCCGCAGTTACAGCATCCCATTCGTCAGCACTATTTGCTCTCTCAGCTCAGACTGGAGTCTGTTGTGTCCCGCCTGAGGTTGCAGCAGCTCTATGTAGGAACTCTACGGTTGCTAAACAACATGGGTCTGATTCAGGTGAGCGAAGGCAAGCTGGGACGCGACGTTCTGCAGCGTTGGGTGTATCTGAATCTGCGCACCACCCTGCTGGATACCACATCCAGCACTGAGCAAAACTATATGCAGGTCAGCGCCGATCGCACTTATACGTCGCTCAGTTTTGAGTTCACTAGCGCGGAGCAAGTGGGCCACTACTGGGCCAAGCTGCAGCATATCTGCATTTACACCAAGCTGGGCTACCGCAAAGTCTTGAACTCGCAGAATAGAAAAAGCCCGCTGCGCCTGAAGTCCCTGGCATTTCAGCCAAACGTAGACTTTGAACAAGCCTTGGAGATGGATAATGGAAGTGTGCCCGGAGATCATCTTGGTGCTGCTGGCTTGGGCTCACAGTTGTTTGCCCACCAATTCCGCCATTGGACGTGGGTTCAGCACCAGAACGGAGGAGGAGGAAAGTCGAGACGAAGTCTTCGGGAGAAGTCAAAGAAGCCAATGGCGGGACGGAAGCGCACAGCCATTGCGCGCTTGAAGGTCGGTCCGCGGTTGTGTGGCCGAAAGCACGGCGGGTTGTCTAGCGGCGTAAAAAAGTCCACCAAGAAGAAAAGTAGTGGCCCGCGCGACGATATCGATCGTGATGCGCTGCGAAACATGCGCACCCTTCGTGTCAAATGGACACCAGAGGAGGATCGCCTGCTAAAGATGGGTCGTGCTGTCTACATGTTCATCGACGCACCCACTGTGACCTTGGCCTTGTGCGACTTGGGTCTCGTCTGCCGTGATTTGATCCGTCGCTTCTTGGGCATTTGCAACAAAACGACGCAGGCCTGCGTGCGCAGAGTTCAGTTCCTGGTGAAGATGAAGCGCGATATCCCAGATGTGCCCAGTTTGATTCACGCGATGCAGACACAGCCGCAGTTTAACTCAATATATAACGATACCTTCCTGGCTCAACTGAAGAGAGAGTATCCCAACAAGAGCGAGTTCCAAGGGGCATTGATGATTCACTTTGCCCTTATGATGGGAAAGCTTCAAAGGATGGCCCTGAAATCGGTGAGTTCAAAATTTGTCTTTTACTTTACGATGAGTATTTCTCTTGTGTGATTATATTTATAAAAAAAGTTATCTTACCCAATTCTTGATTTTATTATGCGTATGTCTGTATCCTCCTCTCTAGCAAGGCTCTGTTAGCAGACAGTTTTTATTGCCTGACTTCTTGGACATCTTCGGCAGCCAACAACTAAGCGAACTCCGTTTGACGCAGGAAGACCAGCAATTGCTGTACCAGGATCCTACCAACGAGACGGACCTTCAGGTGGCCGTTGCTCACGGCGTGCTGCATAGCACTGTTTGCTGTGTCAAAGACAAAACGCTACTGAATTTGCAAACCTTCGAGATCTACAAACACTTCTCCGAGGAGGTGCTAAACGCCGCTTTCAACAAGGCGCGATCAGACTCATTGCTAGTGGCTGTGAAGCGACGCAACATACAGTCCGCTTCCAGTCGCCAAATCACAGGACCCGGCCACCTGCTCAGTTCCAAGTACAAGTACCGCTTGATCTATACCAAGCTGACACACTTTGTATACGATGCTTACTTTGCTTTGGCACAGAAGTTGCGGACTGATCAAGAACAGCAGCAGCAGCTAGCTTCCCCACAGTTCGCCCAGCTCCTCCTCATCGGCGAGTTGCTGTTGGGGAAAAGGCTACGACTTTCGCTGCAACTACCGGCTAACATCCTGACCGTCGACATCTCAACCATGGGCAAGCAGAGCGGCTGTCCGTCAGACCGCATTTTGGACCATTACAGCTGTATATTTGACAATGCCCCCCAGACAGAGTACTCCAAGCGGCTGGAGGCAGAGTGCAGCACTAGCAGCCGATCAGTTTCGCGTGTTCGCTTCCATCCGGCAAACATGAGCTACCGCCTCCCAGCCAGTGCATACAACCAGCTGTCCAAGCTGCCGATGCGGGCAATGCACTTCTTCTGCGCACTGGATGCCTTAGGTGAGGCTATTACTATCAGCCCGTCTCGGCTGGAGCAGGGCGACTGCCCATTCGCAAACTGCATCATGCGCAGCGGCAACTATCTGAACGCTGTGGAGCGAATCGCTCACGAGCAACGACCAATTCTGCGGCAGCTCGTGGCCGATGCCCTACCGTCATCACAGCACTTCCAATTGGAATCCCATCCGGCAGGCACTGCCCTCACCGTGACCACCTCTAATCTCCTGCCCTTCGCCCAGCAGCTGGAGACACATTGGCGACGCCAGCAACAGGCACTAGAACTTAAAGATTTGGGGAAGGTGCTGGCCGAGCGAACCCTGAGTAATCTCACAGACTGGCGGTCCATTTGTGCCGAGCTGCTAGACGACGATGAGCCACATACGTGGGAGGTGGACCGTTCCCAGGAATATGAGCCAGCGTTAAACAAGGAAGAGCGGGCCCGGGCTCAGGATGTGTTCGTGGTCCATCTACCCACCATTGGCATTGAGCTCGTCGAACAGAAAGAATTGCAACATCAGGCAAAACAGGAGATGGACAACTTGCGAAATCTGGTGCTGAGCAAAGTAGAAAAGTAAGTTGATTTTTAATAATATTTAAGATTTTAACATTTTGAGGATTTCCAATTTCTAGTGATTTCTGGGGCAGATTGTATCGGTCTACCACAGAAAGCAACAGGGCTTAAACAGTACTTTAAATGCTTTGTACAAATGTTCGTAATCACATCATTAGTTTTACCCGTTTTTATACTGGATTCCCCTTGAGTTCAAGGGTATATTAACGTAGGGGTTGTAGGTTTTTCACTTGTTAATATTATTACAAATTCTCTTTCTTTCTTTGTTATAGAGCGACCTACTGGCAATATACCGAAAACACATTCGAGACCCTCAAGCCTACTCTTCAAGAAAGGGGATATGACTCCCATGCCATCCGTCACATGGAGGACATTCTCAACTACATAGAACAGCATCATCTTGGTGTGCAGGGCCTACAGTTGCGCAATAGCTTTCCCCTTGGTGGCTTCCTCTTAGAAACACTGCATCTCTTGGCCGATCACAGTCTTGTGAAGCGTGTGGGCGTGGTCAGTCACATGTACGTGCACAAGAAACATATCCGTAACTGGGTGGTGCATACGTTCCATATGAAACGGTTACAGCGAGAGAGGGCACAGAGCCAGGTGGCAGCGGCACCGGGAACTCTTCCAGCTGTCATTGGTCACAAGCGCAATGCAGACGCCTTGGGTACGACGGCCACTTTAATGCCTCCCGATAAGAAGGTGAAGCTGATGGAGCAGATTAATAGCACAGGGAGCGAGAGCGATGATGAAGCGGAAGGATCAAAAGCCAAGCGGCGCAATAGGGTCTCTACTCGAAAGGCAGACATCGTCGCTAATCCGGTAGAGGCCTCACGAGACGCCATTGCCATGCGGCCGCAGCCATGGATCAGGGTGAACGCGTCGCTTAACCGTCGCGTCCTCGATCGCTGGCTAGGCGCCGTTCTCAGCGAAAGCATTTCACGCGTGGGTTGTACCGTTCACAGTTTGTTTTTGAAATTCGCGCACATGGAACCTGTGGATATTATGTTCCTCCTGGAGCTCCTAGAAGACCTTAATTGCTTACACCTCATGGAAATACGGCCATGTAAGGTGCATGTAGAAATGCTTCTAGATAATGATGACCAGGAAGGTGAGGAGCTGCGAGCCACGGAGCTCTATGATCCGATGCAGACCTATATTAAAGTGCACGGCGATGCAATCGGTCGACTTACCAACTTTATCGGCGAAAAGAAGTACAATACGGAATTTATTTGATTAATGTATCAAATAAAAAGAAAAAATAAACAGAATAAAATGTTGTATCCCTGCCGAAATCGTGAAAGTTTTAAGCAATTTCTATTAACTACTTCCGGTTGAACATTTTCAAGAGCCTTTTTTTTCGAGCATTTCTTTTTCCCACTTTATTTTCTTATGATCGGACTAGCTTTTTTCATTAAATTCTTGCTCATGACTAAGAATTTGTGCATTTCGCAGGCAATTGTAATATTTGACGTCTCGAAGTAATAGGAGTGAGCATTCATTTTGATTTAATTACATTCTGTGAATACTGCGCGTGGGCCGGCAGTGAAATTTTTCGACACGCGAAATTGGGGGACCACTGATTAACAGGGTTTGGATTATGCCTTTTTAGTGAGTGCAAGCATCGATCAAAATTATTTATAAAAATTCGCGCTGGAAAGTATAAGGATTCACTTAATTCAATTAGCATTTGTGATATATCCAGTAATGTAAAAAAGTATATCTTTGAAATTTAACACGCAGTATCTAATATACAAAATGCTTATGACATCCCTTAGGATGAAACCTAGGTTTCTTTAAATAGGTCAAGAGATCTCATAGAGTCAGATCATCTGTCAATGTAAGCAAAAAGAGGACCGCATATAATTTTTGACACGATTATTGGGATGCTAACGATTTTCTTCATTTTAGGTTTTTTAAAAACTGGATAGAAAGCTTTTAAAGTGCAATTTAATAATATCTTTAGAGCTAAATGAACGCCGTTATTCAGGCTCTAATCGTCACACTTGTTTACTTCACTTTTGTTAGTACTTTTCCCTTTTCTGCGCACAATGTTTGATATTTGGAAAAATAAAAACACTACACATTTGTATTTTTTTTGTGACCACAAATTCGCATTTGAGGCGTTTTAATTTTTGTTTCACTTCTGGTTTCTTAGATCCTCTGTTGTTAAAACTTTAGCACAGCACTACCGGCGGGGGACAGGCGTTATTTACCGCTTGCCACCGACGCGAGGAGCGGCTTTCTGCGTGACCTTAGCGGCCTTCTGCTTGGGCGCCGACTTCTTGGCGGGCGCGGGGGCAGCAGCCTTCTTTGCGGCCTTAACGGCGCGCTTTTGCTCCTTAGCCACCTTGATGGCTTGGTCTCGCTGTGCCTTGCGCACCTCAGGCTTCATGTTCCGCTTGGCCATGATCTCGGCCAGCGAGGCGCCGACGATAGCGCGCTGGAACTTCTGGGTGCGGCGAGTGCGCTTCTTGGAGGCCTCCTCCTCGATTCCCTTGCGGTGCTTGCGGCGGTAAAGCACAGTCCATGTAACCTTGCGGGGATTGCGCTTCATCAGATAGGACCGCTCGCACTTCTTGTCCAGGAAGGTGAAGCTCTAAGAAAGGAAGCGAACGAGCTTTAGCTATCATGTCTGCGGAGCATTCTGCATACACATACCTTGCCGTCAATCTTAACCATGGTCTTGCCATGACCGGGGTAGATTTTGTACCCGCTGAAAGAACACAAGCCGATCCTGAAATGGCAAACAATGTAATTAGAAGAAAATAAGTTATTTTCACAATACTTACTTCATTTTGTTGGCAAATTAATTGCAATTTCAACAAAATCCACGTGTGTGTATGTTCCGGAAACGAAACGAAAAGAAAGAGGAAGAGTGCGCTAGAGCTGAGCGACCACGTACGATAGTATCGATATATTGAGTGTTTGTTTGAGAAATACGCAGTCGATGTTTTGTATCGATACATATGTTTTTGTTTAAGAGCCCGTTTCTCCATTTGAGGCATCATTTGCAATTATTCTGAGTAAAGGTGTCAGTCCGTTTTTCACAAATTTTAAACAATCCTAAGATAATCACGAAATGCTGAATAGATGTTTCTTCTAGGGCCAACCTGCATCTAGCAGTCTGAAAAACAGCTGTTATTGTTTTGGTTTTGATTTGGAGGAGAATCAAATTCAATTCAAAATTAAGTCTGCTTCTTTCATATTTTAAATTCGATAAAATTTGATTGAGAATTTGCATTCCTTCCAGGCAAAACGAAAAGAAACATATATTTTCTTCTTCTTTGGTCACCTAGAACGACCTATTCTGAGTTTCATGTTTTCGATAGTTTAAAATTGAATATAGTGGACATGTGCTCTTAATCGCTTATGGCTTGTTCTGCCGATATGTTACCGTGTCAACTATCACCACCAGCCACCAGAGCTATCGAAAAAGCCGTTGATTCCGATGCGAATCTGTTGATTCGATGGATACTATCGCGAGTAGTTGGCCAATCTGTACTTCCAGCTCTAGAACGCGGAAAACATTCAACTCCTACAGAATCTATTTAGTGCGCGTCTAATTTGATGGCATAAGGTGTATGAAAAAAGAAATTGTTGCAAGTCGAAATGGTGAGTGCTTAACAAATGCCAATTGAGATACAGTCTCGCTTTCAGATATGGACCTGCAAGAGTTCCTTACCCTGGAGCGACAGCAACTACAAGAGGATCGGGAGCGCCTTGCCATGGAGAATTCGTCCACATGCCCCGCCGCCCTGATTCTGCAAGCCGGCAACTTCAATGTGCAATGTCGCAGGATAAAGGAGTCCAATGAACCCGTTGCGGTGTCTCCTTCCTTGGCAACCGACGGCCAACACGAAGAACTTCATTTGGACTTGGACTTAGGAACCCTGGAACGGGTGGCTGGGGACGATGGAGGGGAGCTCGCGCCACGCGTCAGCCCATCTAAATCGACAAAGGAATTCGCGAACCAGCGGCAGCTGCTCGTCGGCAGCGCTCGTCAGTACAAGTCGCCAAATGAGTCACTGCGGCGCAATTTGGAAAGCGGGCGACCGCTAAGTGAGAACCGCTTGCCAATCCGTCGGCCGGTGAGTACATATGTACATACGTTGGGGCTCCACAATGTGCGTTGCGCTTCATTGGCGCATCACATCGCCAATTTCTCAGGCCATAATTCGAAATTCGTATTTCTACGCCTCATTGAGCTAAGTTAAGTTGCTCATGTCTTTCCAAGCATTTCTAAAAATCTTTTTAAAATCTTTGTATCAGTTGCTTAAAAGATTTCATTGTGTTCTTTTCCCTGGAGTTTGCCGTGCGGCATTGGGTAAGTCCCCAATCCCAGTGAATTTTAATTTTTGTCATTATTATTTTTGTAAAGCCGGAGAAGTCGATACGTGATAGTTTATATTTAATATATAAAATTAATATCGGTAAAAGTCTTAACTTGAGGCATCTCCGATCCCATAAAGTATTCTTAATAAGCATCACCAGGCTAGTCAATTTGGCTATGTCCGTCTGTCCGTTTGAGACAACAGATCTTACAGACTATAAAGGCTTATAAAAAATCATAAAAAGCTGGTTACATTTCTATGGAAATAGATATATCATAAATATAAAGATTTAAGTACAATCGGATGATAAATATGCGAGTTATTAACAATAAAATTGGTATGTATGCTGATTCTGTGCGACATCGATGTTTTGACAGGAATAATGTGCGAAACTGTGCAGTAAAATATCTGGAATGAAATGTTCATTGGAATCGTTAAATATTTTAGTATTGTTTTAATTTTAAATTGAAAAAAATCTGTCCATTCATATTCCCAAATTCCAAGTAAGCAAAGTTTTGTAAACGTTAAATTCCCAGTCATATCTATTTCCATTAATCGTTTAAATGTAAAGTAAATTTGTGAACAATAATAATAAAAATAAAGAATAATTCTAAATAACTATTTAATAAATGAAGACGTAGAACACGCTGTACTGAAAGATACCCTGTACACAAATCTCCACCACCATGAATGTAATTCAAGAGTCTAATTGAACCAAATATTTTAATTTTTCCAGAAACCTCTAAAACATCTATTTATTTAATAAAACATTTTTTTCACTGGTATTTCTAACTGTTCTATTTTTGAGTACAATTTTATTTATAGCCAATTTCTTTTGCTGCTGCTATGCACTTACTTCGAATTATATGTATTTTTTAAATTTTGAATATACATATTAACAATTAAAATTAGATAAAATAATTTATTAATATTAATAAAAAAAAGTAATGATAGAAAACGATGAAAATAAAGACTAACTCGCGATCTTGGCTATTTGAATGGCAGCATTATTATACCGTAGGGTACAAGTAAAAAGTCAGAAAAAATTCCAAAATTGTCATTCTTAAAGCATTGTTGGCAGTGTTTTTATACGCTTTATTCATAGGGCATAATGACACTACGTGCTAAAATAAATAAGGAGCCTCTCCGACCCATAAAGTTTTATATTCTTAATCAGCATTACCAGCCGAGACGATTTAGCCATGTCCTAATGAAATAACAGATGTCAGAGACTATAAAAGGACGCAGATCAAGTTTGTTTTAAATTTTTTACACTCCCACTACCTCTCCCATAATTAATAATAAAATGTATTACACAAATTTAAAATTTGAGTCAAACCGGATGATAAACATAGATGTTATTACACAATAAAGTTCTTCTAACTCCATCTCGCTCGCAATTGGACTCGCCACTGATGGTTAGTGGAGTCTAGAACCGTGGATTTTTTTATTTTTTTTTTTTATTTCTACAATATCATTATTGTTTGGGCTGGACGAATCACTGAATAGCAGATTAATCTTTTACTTTATGCACAAAGCTTTGGGTACCGGGTATATGGTAGGCGAGCACACTCGACGGTAGCTTACTTACTTGTTTTCTTGTATTTTAGAGACAACATGTCTTGAGAGTCAGAGAGCCAATCCGTTGCAACTTTCTGAACCAAATGCTACCTTGCAATGCAAGAACTCAAGAAAATATTCCTGTTCCATAAGTGAATTCTATCATGCTTATAATTGATATTTGTATCCACAACATTTACTTTATGGAACAAAGATTTTGTAAAAAAGTGGGTGTCAGATTGCTCTTTACGTTTTCACTTTTCAATATTTAAAGCGTGCATTCGATTGCATACTTACTCGTACAGCTAATAAATTATTTGTTGTCCTGCCTGCCACCCTGCCAGAGAAATGGTCACTTGACTGCTGTAGCTAAGTTCGGCAGCCAAATTAGTCCAGAATTTTAATTATTCACATTCTAGCTTTGGAAGTTCCGTGTTTTGTTGCGTTTTCATCGTGTCGTGGCCTCGATTCCTTCCGCTATCAATGTTGCATGGCCCATTGTAGCCGCCGTAGTAGCTGTTGACGTCGTGTGTTGGCTATTGTTGCTGTAGTTAGTAAATTCCGTGCTCCAGTTAGCATTCTGCCGGCTCTGCTGAGAACGGGCCAGTCATTCGTTTAATGAATTTGCTGGCTGGCACCGCTCTCAGTTGTAATTTGAAGCTCGTTTGCTGCGCTTGCTTGTTTGGGCCTGAACTTGAATTACTTTGCATACATTTTTTGCTATTCTCTGAATCCCCCAAACCGTACCTATGTATATGAGGTAAGCGGAATGTGGAGGCGTGTCCCTGATGGCCGGCGAATAAAAACCAACGAACGGAACAAACTGAATGAGGCCTATTCTAATTGACTTAATTTAGACAATTAACCCAAAAAGAAAAATTGGCGTAAATCTATTAACGATTACTAAAAATACCCAACTAGGCTACAATGTGTTGAATATTATAAAATATGTCTTACCACAAATAATATAATGGTCTTCTGGATAATTATAGTTTATATAAAATATTCAAATAATTTAGTGTTGATCAGGAAAATTGATTTAAGTGGATGTGTGTGTGAAAGTGTTAGACTCGCCCGACTGTCAACACCGCCCTTCCATGGTCCTCATAAATTTTTAATGAATTAGTTCAGTTACAGTGGACATTTCAATAGCTTCAGATCTAAAAACCTGACCTCACTTTGGGCTTAATAAAAAACTCGCTTATATTCTACACTCTAGAGTATTACAACTTTATCGTTGTACTCCGACTAATCAACAAAGCGTTACAATAACTTTCGATTGAGGTCCGTTGTCCCCGCTTTTCATTCCGCTGGACTGCCCTTGAACTTATAGTGATGCGTGGCGACAACAAAGGCGTCCATTCCCGTTCAGCTTTCACACGTCGCATTTTCATTAGTTTTCGCACATTTCGTACATATAACCTAACAGGCACTTAGTTAACCCAATTTCGATGAGGCACGCAACCGATTTCGATGAATGGGCGTAGTAAACAGAGCCAAGTAAATGGCCGAAATAAGTACAGTGGGGTGTCTCGGAAGGATAGAAAACGTATTTTGAAAAGATACTATATTTAAGCAGTTGATTTCCCTTATTTAAACTTTGTATGTCAAATGTGTCCCAGGGCAATCGGCAATAGTAGAAACATATATGTATATAAAAATGGAGCAATCTTAATTAATTTAAAGCTATTTATAAATTAAATGCTTCACAAGATTTCAGAAATGCATAGTTTTATACAGAGAAAATATAAGTTTTTTCCTTATCTTATAACTGTACAGCTGTCATATATCAATCTGACAAATCTGGATACAAATTTAAAATGGTTTTAGAGCAGATATAAAACAGATTTGTAATGAAAGTTTGATCTTATATGTTCTGCACCACGTGAATATGCTCCAGAGAAAGGACAAGTTCCTTAGCATCCACTGTACTTAGCCTATTGGGATCAACTACTTATATAAAGCTCAAAGCAGACTTGCCACATTTCCCTTACCTGAGATGAGCTGCATGACCATATAGCTAGGTTTGCTCCTTGCCGTTCCTCCTATTCTTATTTGCAGTCTTTATTTTGATAATTTCCTTGGCCTGAATTACTGGAAAGTTATGGTTTTTTTTTTAACATTCCTTGTAGGACTATTATTAATCTTCTTTCACAATCTCCTGGTTAATTGCACATAATTAAGCAGAGCTCAAGCAGCTACTCGAATGTCCTCGCTCCCCTCTTGTCGCTCACCTTAAATTATGAAAACGTTAAAACGTACTTTAATTAAGGTGCACATCATCATTGCTAATACAAAGTGAAGCGAAATGCATGCAGGTAACGTGCCAGTATGGGAGAACAGCTGGGCCTTGTTGATAAATTGGCGTGGCAAAACGCCTCAGTCCAATGCTAAAGGCGCCTTTGCCAGCTTTAGGAACGGCCCTTTATATTATTATATTTGTTACCCCCTATGTTGAAGGGAGGCATATAAGGCGGACACAATAAGGAATAAACTAAAATCAAATTGATAAGGAAACATAACAAATATTTGAGGGAAATACTTAGTCTTATTCCTACGAATGTTTGATAAAAGATTCTCTTCATCTATTAAAAATATTATTAGTTAAAACTACATAAGAATATCTTCAGAATACGTAATTTTAATAGCGGAGAATGAAAACAAAAACTCTTTGTCCCCCACAAAGATAAACTCTTTTTCCCGGAAAGCTCTCAAGGCCAAGGGCTCTCAAACCTTGAAGAACCCTGGTATCCAGGGTTTTTAGAATAAGAAACATATTTAGATCTTAAAGATCTGTGTGCTTTTTATTTTTAACGAAAGCCTTGCTGTAATTATTGACCATGTACTATGTGAAAATATCCAATTACTGCTCAATACTGGATATTGGCTCAGTCGAGCTCCTGTCTCCAGATAGTTGTGTGGATTTGTATATAATTTTGTTGATGCCATCGGTGCACGCGATTTGCGACGTCGCGCCGACGGCATACAAAATTATGTGCAAAAATGGCAGTAGGCATTGTGGAGTGTTTGGTGGAGCAGCTCCTGCTTCTGCTTGTGCTGCTCTAAGAGCTGGTGCTGCTGACCCCAAAAAGCGAAGTCTGGATAATTTGTTGCCCTCACCACGTCACCGCATATATGTAAAAATGTATACAAGCTTCTTGATGGTGGTTAGTAGTGTCGCCGAACGGAGCAGGGAGAATTAGAAAAGAAGGCGCACGATAAGGAATATATAATAAATATACAAACACTCTCTCTCGCACGCAGGATGATATGGAGCAATGGGTTACGGACACATTTTACTCCTACTTTCCCGGCTTTAACAATGAAAATCAGAAGCGGCAAAATTATTTGCGTGAGCGACAGCGCGAGAACCAGCAGAACTTTCTCAAGCACCAGGCAAGTGTTTGGAGATTACCATACAAATATTTATTCCAATTATGTGCTGGCGCTCGTTAAGCGCTAAGCAGTGTGAAATTTATGAGCTGAAAATAATTGTTTGCTTTCGATACAGATGCTCCATCCGCCGGTCACCAACAAGCATCAACGACCGGGTCACCTAAAGAAGACATCACAACCTGCTCCTGCCCCTGCCCCTGCTCCGGAGAAACCCCGCTCCTCCAGCCAATCTAGCACAAGCGTCTCCAACCAGAGCACAACTGATAAGACTGACTTAGAGTTAATTGTAAATAGTAATCCCAATTATGTGCCGCCTAAACTTCGGCCGGACACAACACGTCAGAAGCTGCTCCGGGATCTAGGCCATGTGGAGCTCTCAAATATTGTAACTGGGGATGGCATTATGGAGCGCAATCTGCGCAGCGCTGAGCTGGAAACAGCTCGCAAAAAGGATTACCAGCGTGATCTAATGCAGCAGATTGAGGAAAAGCGTCGTTCCATCGAACTGTTAAGGGAAAAGGAGCGTCGCCAAGAGGAGGCTTTGACCAGGTAACTACCCCTGTTCGAACAAAACCCTTACATTATTTATTTATTATTCAATTACAGACGCCTGGAAGCACAGCTCAAGACAATACACTTGGAGGAGCAATTGGAAAGGGAGCGTGTGAGGGCTGAAAAGGTAACGATTTTCTTTGTAATTAGAGCGGTGTCCGAAAGCAACTACACTACATTTGGAAGTCTACAATAACTTTAGTTGGGTTCAATAAGAAATAGTAATCGAGTTGTGTAATATCCAATTTCAACTTTGATTTCTATGAAGGCCCCTCAAGTAGTGGATAATCACACTGGAGTATTGATTTAAACTAACTATGCTTGAATCAAAGGTAGACATGAGAATTATGGATGTGCTTTTTTATACCCGTCACCCATAGAGTAATAATAACTTAGTGCCAACCGAGAATGTAACAGGCAGAAGGAGGCATCTCCGACCTTTTAATATATATATATTCTTAATCAGCGTCACCAGCCAAATCCGCCTGTCCGTCCGTGTGAAACAACAGACCTCAGAGACTATAAGAGAGGAACTACTTATCTGTTACTATTTATCTGCCACTCCCACTTTTGCCCTTGAAAACCATGAAAAACGTATACTAAGCTATAGTCGTGATTTTCGGTTTAAAGTAAATAGATGTGATATATGCACATATACGGATGATAAACATGGGAGTTATTTCATAAAAATTTCTGTATATGCTAAACTTCTGCAGTATCTACATTTGTGTTGGCAGCATAAATAAGAGTGTTGCTTAACGCTATTCCTAGAAACATTTGTCTTTTTCGCTGTTGCTCAACATGTTCCTAGAAACAGTTGTTTTTATTTGTCAACATATGTCAAGTGTTTCATAAATTTGAACATAATGAATTAGTAAATTATACATGTCCACGTGCCTCTTATTTTCGTCCATGCATTGGGGACTGGGTATCTCAGTTTAACTTTTGTACGTGTTTTAAATTTAAAGTTGAGACCGAAAACGTAACTTTACATTGAACATAAATAACTAATATTTAAAGCTGCTTTTAATGGTAAATATTTCCAAGTTCCTACATTCCCTGCAAGCAGTAGAAACAAAACAGTTTATATTTGTAGGAGCGGCGCATAAATAGAGTGCGAACCTTGGGTTTATTTATATAAGTAGAGGTTGATTACGTACCACAAACTTCGATTAGACTTAATTGTAATTGATTGAAATTACAATTAGGTGTCCAATAGATGCTATCAACACGAAAAACGTTCGAGAGCGAAAATGTAATGTAATTGAATAGGAATATTTCGGTCGTTTAGTGTTAGCCCAATTAATGACAGAAAATTGCAAGTGTGCTTTAGCTTAGTAATTGTGTTAATCTTTTATACATTCGCTCATTGTGCTTGCAGGCGCGCGTTGACTTGGAGCAGAACCGCTTGATGCGCGAACAGTTGCTGACCAAGCTGGAACAGGATGCCCAGTTTCTGCATGACAAGGGAAAAGGAACCAACAATCTAGCCGAAACGCCCAGATCCACTCGCAATATAAGCAAGAGTAACCAATCCGACTTCCACGCCAACAAAGTCTATAAGTACTTCAGTAACTCGGCAGACCACGAGTACAGACGTGGTCAACCCCTGCCGGCGGCCGTTGATCTGGAGTTCGAGGTGCCGCAAATGGCCAAGATCGAACGCGAGTGCTTCCATTTGTGCGAGAAGATTTGTCCGCTCTGCGACGAGCCGCTAAAGAACTACGAGAGCTGTTGTCTTCGATGTCAACGAAAGCTGGCCTTAAAACTGAAGCAAAGTGAGCCGAGTCGTAGGGATGCCACGAAAGAAGAAAAGCAGGTCGAAGGCGACTCCGAGGAAAGCAAGAACCAGGATGACGATCGAGAGGATGACGATCCCAACGAACACAATTGCCAGAGTAGTTATGCTTTGGTGTGCCACAAATGCGAGCGTTTGTATGCCATGTGTGGTCAATGCTTGGCCAAAAGCGATGTCTGTCGCGCGTGCCAGCGAGAGCGGAATGTCTGCATGAATTGTCGTCGGAATCTGTGCTCCTTTTGCCTAGAAGAGATCGCTTGCGGCAGGGACACGGAGCGCACACATATCAATGAAAAAAAGGAAACCCACAGGGGAGAGCCTTCTTCGGACAATGCCTTTCAAGTCTTGGAATTAAACTATGCAGTCCCGCCATCTAAGGATTTGACTGATGTCGTTTCACCCCCGTACTCAATCAATATTGCACGCAATTCTATTTTCCATGCCGACCACAAGGACACGCCAGTCAAGGCAAATATCATCGATCAGCTTCCGGCAGCGGCTTCGGGGAGTGTCAACACAAGCTTTGAACTGGACAGTGCCGACGAGCAGTCCATGGAGCGAATGCGACGCCAAACGGATCAACGCTTGTCTCGCTACCTTCGGAACTATGGAGATCTGGCCACTAAGCAGCATCAGAAACAGCTGGAGTTGCAACGCAGCAAAAGCGAGTCGCGTCATCGGGGCACTCAAACTACGCCACAGTCGTTAGCCAGAAGGGATGTGGTACTCAGGGAGGCTGCGGGTCACAATTTGTCGATGCCATTGCTGCGTGAGATGCCAAAAATGACGCGCCAGGAAACGGGTTCAACATTAGCAGAGAATGGCCAGCGAAAGATGGACAACCTTAAAAAGCGCTGGGAGGTATGTAATTTTAAACTATGCATTTAAGAATATCATTTCGTCATTCCGCGACAAAATCATTAAAGATTTGTTAGGGGCAAAGATAAGTTTTTCCGCAATAGGGTATACTCATGATCAGAAAATCGATCTAACCTGATTACTTTAGATCGATTGATCCAAATAGTAAAATATTTAGAGCTCTTAAAGCTGGAGTTAAAGTGCGAGAGCTCAACTGAACTAAGGACTTGAACCGAGGACCCAAACAAAGAGAGGCGAAGTGTTTGTTCAGACAGGGAGCGAGCTTTAACATATCTATTGTAAAACTTGTTTCATTTATAGAACTGTCGAAACTTATTAAATGTAGTAGACTTAAGATCAAGAGTTTATCGTTACTTATGCTTATAATTTGTTCCATTTATATTCACAGGTACCCGCCGTGCAAAAGTTCACCGTTTCAACATCATCGCCCAAAATCCTAACCCAAGTGGGAGCCATCCGAAAACAATTACAGGCGGCGAGATTCTTTGATGATGTCGACGTTGATCCGGACGATTATTAAAACTCAACGACATTTTTCCTATAAGTTGCAAAAATGTTTGTGCGGAGTTTAAATTTCAAAAATTTTTCCATCCAAGCAAAATCGAATTTAATTCTCTCCAAAGTCTTCACATATTTTCTGACATTTGTCATTATTATTTAACTCGTATTTTGTTTTACAAAAAACTCATATGGAGTTATAGCTTTGCAATAAGCTGATCCCAAGTGCTTCTATTTTACTCCATAAGCCCTAAAGTTTGTTAAAGTTTATTGTTCATTTATTTACGGATATACATAAATATATTCAAATGGAAACTGTTAATTGAAAGAATATTATAACAAACTTGCCCCCACACTTCATTTAGTTCTTATACATTTAAATAAATACCAACAAAATATTTGGAAAATCATTTATAAATGTGTAACATTGTCAATTGTAATTTATTTAAGCGAGTATTAGGTGAAAAGAAATGTATTTTAAAAAGTTCTGAGTTCCATTAATAATAAAGTAAGGAACACATCTTATTCCATACACTCATAGAAATCTATTGGTTTGATTTATCAAATAGGTTGACCTCCCCAATACATACATTTGTTTTATTCTTATGTGGATAATATTAACTGTTAATATTGTTAATATTTAATGTTTACTTTGACAAGATTCTCCGATTTAAGTTCAGTATAGAGCTTCCAGAAAAAGTCGTTTCCATCTCATCAAAAATATAAGATTTGAACTCGACTGCGAAAGTGACTGTATTGTGTTTGACGGAAACCTAATAATAAGCCTAAACCGGGGAATCTTAGGCCCACCGTAATGGTTTGGACCTGAACATTCAAGTTCAGAGGATCTTGACATAAAAACCATTCAGTCAGCAATTTTTAATTGCCCGAACGCGGCGCGCAAAATCTTCCAAATGTTATAGTCAAATTTATAAAGTTATTTGAAAATAATATTTCGCATAAAAGTGGGTAAATATATCAGCTGAAACAAACAGAAATGTTGTGGAATCAATTTTAAAAAGCTTGTGGTTGGCAATACAACACCTCGTGTTATCTGTTATTATTATTATATATTATTTATTATTTTGTTATTTTCTTAGTATTTTGAATCTTATTGAGGCCGCAATTCCTATTTTAAGGCAATGGTAAAGGAATTTGCTGTTATTTTATAAGAATATATGTATCTTTATGTTAATATTCCTTATAATTTTACCTCTATTTAGATTGAAAGTTAACATACTTGAAGCTGTGAACGACGAGTAAGGTAATATCGAAGTCCTTTTAATAACAAGATAAGTAACGCCATACGATTTTTTTGCACGATTTTGCTCTCTTAAAATTCTCAAGCATTGTAAATCTGCCTTAGATATCTAACTTGGCTCTGAGTGCGCTAATTATCCTTAGGAACTGCGCCCTTTCGGTTGTTCTGAGCATGCTTTTGCGGACATGTGGTAGTTATGGTATTTCAATGTAGGCTTTTTGTTTTAGCAAAAACGAACTCTTTTGATTTAAATCTGCTCATTTTTAGTAAACTTAAATTGTAACTTGTTCAACTGAAAGCTCTTTGAAATAATGCAGCTGCAGATCTCTGCAACCTATAATCCCAAAACCCCGAGAATGAAAACCAGCGAAGAGTATGCTTTAACATAAATATATATTTTTAGATCATTGCCATTGTTGTCTCGGTCGATATGTGGTTCCATGGATTATATTACCACTGGACGGGCTGGGGGGCGTACACGGGGGCGTACTGCGAGTAGGCGCCGGCGGATCCATAGCTGGGAGCTGGAGCACTGCATGGGACTGGGGCCAGGTTGGGCTGGCAGCTGAAGAGGTAGTTCTTGGGGCAGGGCGGGGCCGGGATGGAGACCGGAGCGTACGCCGGAGCAGCGGGGGCTGCGGAGTAAGCGGCAGGGGCTGCGGAGTAAGCGGCAGGTGCGGCTGGCTTGGCGTAGCCGCCTCCGTAGGACGAGCCGAGCATCTTCTCCTCCTTGTCGGCAGCAACGACGGCCAGCAGGCAGGCGACGGTGGCGATGATAGCGATGCACTTCATGTTGAGGTGTGGTTGTTGATTTCTTAGACTGGCTAGAGAGCAGACTGCGATGTCTTTGGCTCCGCCACATCGGCTTTATATACTCAGAGGCAGAGCCACCAAAACTGTCGAGCTAAGCACTGACCAAGTTTTCGGTCTCCAAGCCAATGTGTAGGGGGCTCTTTTGCATGGCCAACAGAAATGAAAAAGAACATACATTTCCTCTACTCTTTTTTGGGCCACTGAACTTGTTGAGTAAACGAAATGTCATTTGCCAAATCTAAAATAAGAAAATGCAAAGTGATACAAAATAAAAATGGAAACAAGTATGCACTGGTGTTTAAAAAAATGTTAACTTATTGAATACGAGATTTCTTAGAAACATAAAAGAGTTAGTGTATCTTTAGAGTACCGATATATCTGTATGTGTTCATATAATATTATTAAGTGAATATTCACATCCACAATTTCTATAGCTAATTATAATATATTTTGTATTATATATAAAGCTATTTTAGATGTTACTCGTTACCATTCGATAAGATCTAAGATATGCTTACAGAGAGTGAGATCTTCGTAGAATATTAGAAGTAGCTTTTGAGCTGTTGATCTATTTAAACTGTAACGATTGTAATTTATAGGATAAAAAATGATAAAATATGTTATTTGTAGGTTTTAAGGAATTCTAAATAATCAAGAAAGGGTATTGTTTGCAATTAACAGAGATGATCTTAACTGAAAAATTTGATTCTTGTATAAGTTCTAAAGTGTCAAAACGACGTACATTTTGCTCTATTACTTCCATTATTCTAATTCATTTAATTATTATTATTATTACTTTATTATTATTATTATTATTATTATTATTATACATTTATGAATTTACTTAAGGGGCAAATTATTAACGACAGAGCCGCCTTAATTGCTTGATCGGAACTCAAGATAAAAAGGAACAAAGAAAATTTATATTGCATTCAGAAAGGTGTCAGAAGTTTATTTTATCTAGTTTTCATGGTGAACAAAATTAAATTGTCAAATAGTTTGGAATATTTTATAATATATATAAAAACATATATAACTACATGTAATTTTCATTATGCTGGTTAAAATGAACTCAGCACCGCGTTTCTCGCACCGCGTGTGGCAGCTCCACGTCAAATACCGAGGTCTGCATATTCCGCCAGCGGCTGACTTTGTGGACATGACCAAACTAAGTCTGAGTTTGCGGGACAAGCTAGATCACTCCAGAGAGCTGATAAAACGGGCAATGACCCTCTATAAGCCCAAGGAGCTGATGCTGTGCTTCAACGGTGGCAAGGACTGCACGGTGTTGCTGGATATGGTGGCCAAAATAAAGCCGCTTTCGATGACTCTGCGAGCTGTGTACGTTAAGCCCACAGATCCCTTCGACGAGTTGGAGCGGTTCATCGACAGTTGCGCTCAGCGTTATGGACTGAAGCTGCAGCGGCTCGAAGGAGTCGTGAAGCTGGCCTTTGAGCAGTTAGTCCAAGAGGATCCCGAGGTGCGGGCCGTGTTTCTCGGGTGCCGGCGCACCGATCCCGGCTGCGCGATGCTGCCCGAGATGCTGCCCTGCGACAAAGGCTGGCCGGGGCTAATGCGAATCTTCCCGCTGCTGGAGTGGAGCTACCACGATATCTGGAGCTACCTGCGGGCCAACGAGCTGCCGTATTGCAGCCTCTACGATCGCGGCTATACGTCTCTGGGGGATCGCTCATCCACGGGCCTGAATCCAAGTCTGCTGATCTATGACGAGCAGCGGGGAAAGCTGGTCTATCGGGCAGCCTACGAGCTGGAGGACTCTAGCAGGGAACGGGCCAGCAGGGATGATGAACGTGGTCATGGTCAGGAGGCTGTTCGAGAGTCCAAGTAATGGGCAGCTCGACCCAAAAGTGTTGGCCTGCATTGCTCTTGACATGTTTCGTTCGCTTTATTTTCCGTCTTCTACCCAATGTGGGCCAGCGTGGAGCAGCAAGTGTCAGCTAACTGGGTTCTTGGGCAAGACCCCATTCGACTGTTGCACGTTTCCACTGCAATTTGGCAACCTAAGCAGCCCATTTCAGCCTTTGTAATTTTTGCGTATAAGAGAAGTGTTGGAGAATGTTGGACGAAGCCTTGGCTTTGAAAGCTTTTCGAAGCGAAAGCTAATGAGGAGCTTCCTACCAAGAAAGCTTAAATAACGTATATTTTTTAATATTATAAATGTGAAATTAATGCAGTCTTATTGATATACTATATTATATTATACTATATATATTAAGTTTATTCCAAAAATTAGGTATGTTTGGTTGAGGTCTAACTAAATAAAATATTTATTTATTGAATGCATTGAATGCAATTTATGAATTGAATGCACCAAAAACCTTCGTTTTCTCAGAATGTTTTCAAACTTTAAAGCAAACCTACAATTAAAGAATTACTTATTTAATTTCTTAATGTATTCTAAATTATAAAACTGTCTTCCTAAGAATGTTTTCCAACTTTAAAGAAAATCCACGATTATAAAAAAGATTAAAGATAGTTATAAATGGTTTCCGAAATATACTATACCAGCTAGTAATGCGTCTATTGTAGAATTGTTCTTTCAGTAGCTGAAGTCAAATGTAATCAATTAATTTATTGGGGCAATTTATTTTTACTGACTGACTAAGCACACAGAACATGAATAGAGTTAATTAAATGTAGGGTCTTGGTGAAATAAATCGATTAGAATAAATAAATAAATATAATAAATTAGAATAGAACTGAGTGTGGCGAAGAGAATGCAGCCACTGATATATATTTTCGAAGGCCTCATTTATTTACTTAATTTACAATACTTGAATTAGCTTTGCTTTTAAAGAATAAAAACATAATTAAACAGGCTCTGTAGATGGCCCAAGACCTTTCACAAAGTAAACAAAGTTTTCTTCCTTCTTGAGATTACCTTCGGCTGGAGGTGGGACTGTGGAAGTGGTTGTTCCCTCATCCCCCACCAGCGTCAAATGATCTCGTCCATGGCATGCTCTCCTTGGTACCTGGTTCCCAACTTCAAGTGCGTTGCCATTTCGTCCTGGCGCCGGTCGGTACTCCAAAAGGTCACGGTAAAGTTTCCAGAGACTCTGATCCTCGGAGCGGTCCAGCCAGTTGAGCAGGTCCAGAATGGTCTTATCGTGCCGGTGTGCCAACTTCTCATCAAATGGCGGATGCGTTCGAGTGGCGAACTGGGCCCGGAAAGCTGTTTTGTTGGCTTTTGGGGTGAGACCGACACGATACCAGTGCTGATCGTTTGGGTCCTGACCCAACAGGGAGTACTCGAAGTCAGGAGTTGCCGCGGTCGTCAGTCGACCGGGGCAATTATTGGTGGTCATATTGCTGATGCTGGCTACCGATAGTGGTCCCAATCTACTGAATCCGAAGTTTTGACCTTCTAATTTTCAAAGAGCTGATAATGGATACTTACCCCAATTGGCTGTATCTGGGCAACTCTGTGGGCAGGGCACTTCCACCGCCCGTCATCATCAGACATAGGAGAATTATATCCAGCTGAGGGGGCTTGTTCCACATTTCCATTTTCGCTGACTGTGACAAATTTGCCGACTCCACTGGGTTATATAGTGCATTGATAGTTCATGCTTTGGCATCGCGATTCTTTTAGGTCTCTGGGGCTTCGGGTTCGCTGTAAAAACTGCCGTGTAAATGAAGCCATAATTGCTTTCAGTCGCCAAACGGAAATACTCAAATTGCTAATGCTCGCGATAGAAGGTCACGTTTATGGATTAGATGACAAAATTCAAGACAGCGTGATAGATATGGAAACAAATTAATATATTGGAATGAATAGGAAATAAGTGTGCAACTGAAAGATATAAATATATGGTTATTGGGAGCAAATTGGTATTTGTTGTTATCGTGTTGTATATATTTAACTGGATAAAATTAAAAACGTTGGATTTCATTAAGTCAAATTAAATAAATATATATTTTATTACAGATTTTTGTTTATAAAATAGTAAATAATCTTCTTATATTGTAATTTGACAAACATACGTATATACCACAATAAAAACAGATAATTTGATTGGAATTAAATACACCGACTGACATAGGCCTTGTGACATAGCTTAGCACAAATCTAAAAATGATTTCTTATTTAAAAACAAATCCATTTTGAAAAGATATTTATGCAGTGGCATTATTTCGTCAGGTCTCTCTAAAATCGGCGATGTAATGTTAGTGAGACATTTCCAGTTTCTAGCAATTATGTATCTTATTAACAATAATAGAGCTAAATATATAATCTCATTATTTAAATATGTTTCTGTTTAGGGCCTATGCATCTGATGGGTGAAAGTGGACTTGGTAAAAAGGTTCGTAAAGCAGTGAAAAATTGCTATTAATGAATCAAAACTGCTTCTAAAAACAATTGTGAAATATTATAGCACTATTTTGTTCTGTTGTTTCACAAAATAATATTTTCTAGATAGACGGATACTACTAAATTTCCAACTCTGCTAATCAAAAATTATACTTTATGGGGTCGAAGATGCCCCCCTCTGCCGGTGACATACATTTTCTGATGACACTAGTGATATAAACCTTGATTCACAAGTATCTTACTAATCTAACCCAACACTTCTGTATTTGTTGCTTATAACCGTTAACAATAAATAATAATAAAATTAATAAAAGGATTTTTAAAATCGTTTATATTTAGCAATGTCACAGCCCTTGCATGCCGAATAACTATTAACTATCCATTTTCCATGAGGACTTACCAATTTGTAACAAACAAAGGCAAATATTTTAAAGGAAATACGATATTTGTGTTCAGAAGAAAATTCCACACCTGAAAAAATGTAGCTAAATAAATATTCAACAAAATATGATAAGCAGCTCGCTCACATTTTAGTTATTAGGAAAAAACGTTTCCCTTTTGAAATTACTAGGCGAAACGTCTCTTGGAAAACTCACTTCCGGTGCGCGCCCTGTATTTCCGCTCTCCCGCTCTCTCTGGCTCAGCTCGCGTACACTGCCAACAGCTGTGACGGCATTGCCAGCACAGACGAATTGTATTATCAGTGAAATTGGCGACCTTTATAATGTGGGCAAACTCTGAAGGATGGTAATCAACAAGACTACTTTCACTTTAGCATCTGCCCCACCCGCGCCCGCTCCCGCTCCCGCACCAGCACCCGAGCACGGGCTCGGCGTCCTTCGGCGAGCGTGCGCCCGAGAGCCTACTTTCTCCTGCTCTCGCCAGCGCTCTCTCGCTCCATCTCCGCTCCGCTCTCGGCAGCAGCAGCTGAGACAGCACAGCTGTTGTGTCGCCTTCGCCACAGGCATTTTGCGCGCGCACTTTCCTAAAACAAAAGGAAAGAGGAAGATGGAAACACGAAACGCATATCACACATACGCACGGTGGTACGGCGAAGGCGAGCTCCTGGTTCGACAGGACTCGGACAAGTTTTGCACACTCAGTAGACAATCTTTCCTTATTTCGTTAACACACTCACAGCACCTTTAACCAAACCAATAATATACAGAAGAATTCCTCTAAAGCCACCAACAGCAACAGTAGCATATATTCCCAAGAATTAAGTAAACAAAAATATGTACATAAACATTTTCTAAATAAAACGCAGAACAATTGCGAGAGCTTGGCTAAGTTCGTGTTATTCCGCTTGTTTTTCATGTATAAAACTAAATGTAATCAACCGACATAAATTAAAATTCAATGTCAACGTGCGTGTTAGTGCTAGTGCCATATCTGGACCGACTCCTCCGCCCTCGTCTTGTTGCTGTGGCTCTCGTCGCTCGAACTTTAACCGAAAGTACGTAAAAAAATGTATCTCTTATCAGGCAGCTTCGTTTATGCGTGGCCTTCAATGGCAAACAGCCAGGAATTGCCTGATAAAATGCTTCCATTCGATACGCGGCCAAATTGGCTTTGTCAAATTGTCTTTACTTTCTGTATCCTGTTTTATTTGGGCGATTCGTTGAATAAGTCGCCACTTATCAGTTGCGAAGTATCGGCCGTGGGTTATACGAGTAGTTTATGTGCAGAGTAATTGCAGTGTCCGGTGCCTGATAAGAATCACTTATTCTTATTGAAAGGCAATCGTTATTATAATTGATGGGTTGTTGCCTCCAGCTCTAGCCAGTCGGGTATAATTGTTAGTATTTTACTCGTGTTTCGAGAATATATAGTAAATGTAAATAGCGAGGTAAATGCTGTCAATTAATTTACAGGAATAATTGTTTAAAAAACCCATTAAAAACCACTTTGCTTTTAAAATCGATGTCTATAATTTGAAAATGCTAAAATATAAAATAAATATGCTACGTCATCAAACATTAAGGAGGTATAAGTTAGTCAATAAGTTAAGTTAATGAGTAAATGAAAAGGAATCATGACAAATAATTAGAGTTGAGATAATTTAAACAAAATCCTAAGCTACATTTCCATTCATAAACTTATGACTTTTACTTCAATGCGACTTGCTTTTTGTAATCTAACTCCCCTCTTGGCTCCAGTTTATTAAAAGTTTTCCTTCTGTTCGATATTATCTATTACTTTTAATTTAATTAAACTTAATCCGGCTCGTCCGTTAGTTGGTTGTTCGTTGCCTGCGTGTTCAAGTGGCGTGTAAAGTAATTTACCAACCCCACAAACTTTTCGTGGCCGCTTAATTTTTAGCGCAAAACAAATAAGCAATTGCCAAAGCAGAAGCAAAAACTGCGGACCGAAAGTCCTTCAGAAATAGCTGAGCCGAGTAGAGAGTTTCGGTCAGGTTATTTAAGCGAAAGAAAAAGTTTTCAGCCTGCCCATTACTTTCACTTTTCTCTTCCCTGTTACGCCGCTGCAATATTCTCCCAGCTATGCCTCGTGCCCTTGCTGTTGTCTAAGTGAGCTCGGGGCTTCACCTTAGGTGTGTCTACGGGTTTTTAGCTATGTTTTTAGCTATATGTGTGTATATATGTAGGCGTGTGTACTTGAGTGTGCTGATTCGTCCTTCAATATTTCTGTCGTTAGATTCTCTTTATCAAATGCTCTTAAGGGCTTTAAGTTCAAATTAAAAACAACAATATTTTAAGTAGAATAAATTAATATTTGTACATTGTCATATAAATATTAGGTATATATTTTAAAATATACTGTGACTTTAAATAGGACTCGATTAATATGCAAATATGTACAAAATTAACAATGTTCCATCGATTTTCCAAATGTTTTTGTAGGAGCTAGAGGATATAGATGATCGATTTTATACCAGAGGATTTATGAAATTTAAAAAAATATCCATATCTTTTGACTAATATGCGCGTGTATTGAAAAATATCAAAGTTTTGTCGATTTTCTTATTATTTTCTTTTGTCAGCTTTATATCTATCTGTATTTCTTTAATTAATTCTAAAATCGTAAAAAGTATCTAATCTCGAAATAGCAGATATGCTTAAAAGGATCGAAACTCTAATTATTTTCTTTTAATTTTCCGAACATTCTTATGGTAACTATATAATATAGAGTTTGATCTTGGCCTAAATGAGTTACTACCTGCCATAGAAAAAAGAATTAATTTCATCCAGATAGATCAAAACTGGGGAAATATTTTTAGTAGTAGACTCTGACTAAAATCTGACTAAAATTATAATATCCTCCGCAATGGTACAAAAATATTAATATTAATGTTAATGTTAATGAAAATGTTAATATTTTAATTTTTCATTGTCATTCAAAGTATTCCATATCTAATAGATTACATTTTTTTGGTTACATGTAGGTTGAAATCTATAAGGCCAATTAATCTAGTTCTGTTTTTAATGCATTAAGCTAAAATACTTATTAATTTATTTTTAGGAATCTAGAAGCAAGTTTATTTTTGGATTGGACTTCTGATTTATTTTGAAATATCTAAAAATCTAAATACTGAAAGGCTTAATTTTGCATAACGCCACCGTTTTATGCTGATCCTGTTATTTCAAATAATAAAATCGTTAAAAAATCGTTCAATATCAGCAAATTATCCTAGCTCTTTTCTATCAAAGCTATGGTATATTTGTAGGGTTTATAAAGATCCTGAACCTCTTTCCCTAGCTGTTTTTATTGAGAGCACAACATAAGACTTAAAATTTCGATTGATTCATAATGTAATTTTTAATTTATTTTAACTTTACTAGAATTTTATTTCTAATGTAAGTACCACCAGACTTTAGTTTAATTAATACAATAAATTTATTTAAAATCCTAGGCCATCTTGGCGAATTACAAGTCAATGTTGTCTGTTAAATATAAGCGAATTGATTTTAATACCAGGATCTCCGCGACTATGAGAGCTAGACCAACCAATATTTGGTAACGAAATTCTTATCATATTATCTTCAGATAATTTTATTTTTTAATTTGGTCACACCCATTTTCACCCTCGAAATCCATGAAGCTATAGTCGTGATATTCGGTTTAAAGAAAATATATATGAAATAAATACATTTGTGCGGGTGCTAAAAATTTAATTCACGTCGTAGAATAAACATGGGAGTTATTTACAAATAAGTTGTGCTTGGTAAACTTCTGAAACATCTACATTTGTGTTGGCAGCTCTAATGGGTGTTGATCAACATGTTCCTAGCAACATTTGTCTGACTTCGGTGTTGCTTAACATTTCCTAGCAATATTTGTTGAGATTTTATAAATATGAGCATAGTTAAACCATTAGGCATAATGAGGCATAATTATACTTCTTACACAGTGCTTTGGGTACCGGGTGCTTCACCAATACACTCGACTGTAGCTTTCCTACTGTTTAATTTTGTAAGAATTTCTACATGAAAAGCTCTCATTAAAATGCATGTCTAGACTGCAGCGCGATCTCTTACCTATATTTTTTTGTGGCGACCAGCGGCCATTTTGTGATGTTATGTGACTGGGTAGGTATACCCGTGAGCAGATGATGTGCGACACACTCACCTCCCGTGTGAGGTGAGCTGTGGTACTCGTAATAATAAAAATGTCGACCTACTCGGTTTGGAGTCGTAAATCGCTGATGTTGCTGGTGCTGGCGCTGGTTGTTGGTAGCCTGCGCTGCCGGCTGTTGTTAGTCCTTGCTCCCTCAGCTTGGATTGTAATGAATATAAAACTGCCATTTAACTGCCCTGGCGACTCCTCCCCATCAGTCGTCGGCCGGGTTTTTATGCATGTCCGAGGGCATTGCAAATTCCTTTTCCTTTTCCTCAATTGTTTTACGAGCTCTACCTAGAGAGGCTTTAAGCCAGGCCGGCGGCCATTCTCCTACGAGAAACTTGTTGAGGCTGAGCGAGGATACACAATTGAATAGGAAACCTACTAGATTTGGCACGCTATAAACTGATGTACAATTTTTAGCAATTTTTTCGTTCTCTGCCCTGAATAGATTTCGGTATTTCACTTTGGCAATTTTTTGCCTCAATTCTTGCTTGGCAAGACGCGTCGCTTTCTTTTGCCAAAGCAACCAGTGTTTTGTGTGAGATAAGCAGCTTGACCGTGGAAGTGGAAGTGGTGGAATAGGAGCAGCTCCAGGCTCTCCGCCCGCGGCTCAAGGACTCAGCTATGCAGGATACAGGCGACGACACGTACGGGGGCAAGGCGTGCACGGCGGCATGATAATTTCGTTGAAAACCCAAGCCAACCTCGACTCTGTGCATATAAAACCGAGAACGGCCAGGGGAAAATGGGTGCAGGGAGCGCTTAGTTTTCAGTTGATATGCTAAACAGTTTTGTATATCTTAAGCAAAATCCTAGCTAGACCGAACCAGTTTTTTTATATGTACATGCATCGACAGATTGGGTAAAGAGATATGGGTCTATCTACAAAAGTCTTAGATTTTCTTATTCAAAGTTTCTTTAATACTCAAGACACAAAGTCAGGTTTAGCAATAAGAACGTAGACTTTTTAAAATTCTGTTTCTTTAGTATGAATGCTTTTAATTTTTGTGGCTTTCATTATAAGGAATTTAAGTCTAGAATATGTGTCACTATATATCAACATCTCTAGGGATTAAGGACAGCTTAAAAATATACAATTTACATTCACCTATTCGGATTCGAAAAACCCTATAAAAAGGTGTTATTCTTCTTTCCAATTGTAAATATTTAATAAAACTGATTGTGATAAGATGGAGCTTTGGTTTAAAGTAAACATTAAAATTGTTGTACTCCTTCTCAAAGAGCTCAAGTACCCAGTATCGATTGGCCTTCCCTCAGCTCTCTGTGATCAATAAATAGCTAGCCTTTCAAGCCAACCGTTGGGGAATATAAATTGAGTAGATAATAGGTTTATCCAGAAAACGGATTTTTCTGTAATTTGTAACTGAACGAAAATGAATATGAAAATATTTTTTTGCTAGAAAAGAGATTAATTTTGGCTTGGCAAGGCCGACCCGACCCGTTTAGGACATTTATTTGGGGGCCATTATAGACTCATTGACAGACAGTAAGCTGAGAGCACCAAATTAGTCAACTTGATGGGCCATACATCTTGAGTGTATATGTATATTTTGGTATGTATGCCAAGCAAGACTATAACTTTTGGCTTTAATGAGAGTGGCCAATGCCAAAGCCAAAGGCCAACGTGAATTTATTTCAAAGTCGGTTGGTGGGCGTGCGAGCCGCGCAAGGATATGGCTAAGGAGCAGCCACACATGGGTGTGTGTGGGCCTGAGCATGTCGGAGTGTTTTGGCCCGGCCAACGCCTGGATGTCAGCGTCAGGCGAAATCTTTGGAACTGCCTTGAAGTCGCTCGCTGCCAACTTTTTCGACAAGCCAGCACCAAAAGTTCAGGCTAAGTGCAGTAGCAACAGTAAACACGCAGCTGGAAAACATGGACATGGACGAGCCCAACGGCAATCGACGCCTCTGGCCATATACTCGCTCCCCAACTGTTGTTGGCCGCCACAGTTGTTGTTATAAACAAGTCAAGAACTGGCCAACTTGGCAGCTCTCTGGACGCTCCTGCGCGCGCATCCCGCAGAGAGTAGGAGAGTCGAGAGAGCGTTGTCTTCCCACAGGACCTGAGGACGCAGCTGCTTGGCATCCAGTGGCCAGGCCACCGAGCTCCTTTAGTATACAAAACGGCAGCGAGCGAAGCGTTAGCCACACGGCCAGGAGCGGTGGCACACCAACGATATCGCAGCGCCAAAAAGTTCGCGTCAAATGAGGTGAAAAGTGAAAGTTGCAAACTTGTGCAAAATTATTTTCCAGCCCTCCCCAGGTGGGCAAGTGACCCGGCCGCACGTGGCATACATATGTGTGTGACTCTTGCCAATGAGATTGAATTAAACGCGTTTGTCTCCGTTAAAGCCAAGGACTCCCTGGAGCATCCTCACTCTTGGCCATAACAAACTTTTAATGCCACTCCATACGGTTCTGTAGATTGAAACGGGCGCGTGATTAAGTTAGCTGTTCGGGTAACACAGAAAGTCTACGACAGCAATTATTGACTTGTAGGTTTCTGCTGGAATTTTAGAGCTATTCAATATACAAAACCCATTTCAACAGGTGCACAGATGAGTAGTTTTTTGTCTACAACGAGAAATCTTTGAACCACGCTCTGAGAGTCTATTTTAAGTTGTATAACTACAATATTTCTGTTTTACCAAGTCCTAATTAGGCTAATATACAGACAACAAATGTAGACCCACTTACTGTTTCCTTAGTAGAGCAGGGTGCCCTCTGCTGGCCACAGTCCATGGGCTTTCCTTGTTGTGTCCTTCCTCAATAATTTTGCTTTCGCCTTCAGTTCGCGTGGGGCCTTCCGTTCTGTGTTTATTACCTCTTAGATTTTTCGGACAGCAAATGTTTGAGCAACTTTAACTGAAGTTCTTATTTGGTCTTTTTACATATTTCATGGAAATTGCTTTCATGAAGGAAGAGCTAACTACTGGCAAACTTTCGCGGCCATGAATTGAGCTTGAGCTTGAGCTTGATAACAAAGAACGCGTACATGTAATCTACCAAAAGAAATGAGCACAAGGAGAGGTCGTTGTGAAACTGTGAAACCGTAATCAAATAAGTTGGCGCAATAATTTGACTCGAAGCTGTAGAAATGTGCATAAAGAACTGCGACGACATCAAGTTCCGGGACAGTAAAGGCGGAGAAATCGGCAATGAATGTGGAAAGGATAACGTCATCCAGGCATCCTCCTCCGACTACGAGTATTTTCAATTACAACTGCAGCTGCAGTCCAAGCTCAACAAGCAAAAGCAAAAAGGATCTAAATCGCCCAACTTTAGGATTATTATGTGTTGTTGCTACTTAATTATCATTGTCCTGATGATTTAAAAAGGTACGCAGAAATCATTTCAAAATTAAAAGTCGTTTGTTCTTTCCTACGTAACTATTACTAAAATTGTATGAATAGTATGCCTATATTTGGTTGAAAATGGAATAAAAACATTAAAAAATCCACTTGCATTTTTTAGGGATTATCTTGTTTTAAAATGCTACTAAAACTTAAGCTATAGGAACGATGGTGTACAATAATATATGAGGAGAATCCTTTGAGTTATGTCGAAATCTTATATTTATATACTATATAGTAGAAGTGCGATCTGTCTGAATTATTTATTTATATATGATCGCATAACAAAAGGCTAGGATTTATATTCGATATAGTCGATTTGGACATGTCCGCTTATCCGTTAGTCCGATCTTAGAGAATGTAAAGCTAGAGTTACCAAAATGGATTGCACGCAGTTCAAGTTAAATTAAAAATTTGCCACGCCCACAATCGTGCCCACAAGTCATGAAAAAAATGTTAAATTCGGTGAAAGTTAATAGATATGTAATAAATACCTTTGTGTGAATACAATCGGATGATAAACATGCGAGTTATTAGACATTAAAATTATTTTATCTACATTTCGCTTACACTCACCATAGGTGGCTAGTGGAGCCTCAAACCGTGGTTTCAAATTGAGGCGAAAAGAAACTTTAAAGTGTTTTTATATTGTTAAGCGTACATATATTTTTAGAAATTTTATTTTTAAGGTTACTCGTAGTAATTGTTTCGGAAAATGTTGGGAAGTAAGCACTAATTTAATGCATGAAGCTAAGGCCTGTATCTTTCTTCCTTGTTAAATCAGGAAAGTGAACTGGCTCTTCTAAAGGCAGGCTTAGACTTCATTAAACCTAGTGAAAGTACATACATACGTACTTGAGGACAAACCACATGTTGGTCCTTTACCATTCCCTTCCTTGCAAACACGCAAGGACGCCTTTGGTCTTTAGCAGCCATCTTTTCTACTTATCGAATTATATCATTCGTGCTTTATAGCCTGTCTGGTTTATTGAAATTAGCGCTAAATTGATTTATACCACAATATGTTTCTGCCGTCAATAGACGAATCACGCATACGCCGGGCTCTTTGTTCTTGCCAGGCTTTGTTTGTTTGGCTTGTCCCCGCTGATTACTCATACGCCGCGTGGCACATTTCATGGAAATTGATTTTACTCTGCGACAAGTCCAAAGTGCACACACATTCCACAGCCAAGTGTGCGTTTGAATATACATACATACGAGTGTTATTTGTTTTGTGATTTTCAATTCAAATTGCTGACCTACATTTCCACTTTATGTGGGTGAGGTTTTGAGGCTTTTATTGTTGTTGCTGGCTTTCTTTCGGGCTACAGGTTTCTATAAAAAGAAGAGAAATATGGCCAGTGGTCATAATTTATTTGGCATGGAAATTCGTTTACGGCCATGAAATTAATTAATCCAGGGGACTCAACCCACATTTTTAAATATTTCCATATGAATAATTTGCCGTGGTTTTAAACTTTTTAAAGAAGTCTAATCGTTTTCACGAATAATTGATTGAGAATGGGACCGCAGCAAATGCAGCAGAAAAATAATCATAGTCGCGCCTACTGTAGATAAGTAATGATTTTTAAGTATACATTTATTTTAAAGAAAAAAAAAACTTCTTGACATATATCCTTACTGGTCTAAAAATTATTTTTCGACTGTGAGATACTCGGAACCCGAGATAACGGAAAGAATAAGGTCTGCTTCTTAGTTAGAAAGATATCACCTAAAAGCTCAGTCAGATCTATATTAGTATCTGTAAAACTGTATACTATATAGGATACATGTGCATATAGAACATTACGCAATGTTTACTGAAATACGAATTTTGGTCATAGGTATTGCGGTCAAATTTGTTCTATACTTTAACTGTCGACATAATATATGTAAAGCTGTGGTTCAAATAATAGTAGTGTTGAGGGTTTGAGCCAAATGAAAATATTTTGTCATTTGCTTTCAATCCAAGTGTAATTTAGTTATAATATTCTATATTTTATGGTAAATTAAACTATACCATAACTTTAGTTTATCATGAAATGTCCCCTGATTCAATTTTTCAATTTTTTACATATCTATAAAATTGTTTAATCTAATTGTTTAATTCGTAATAATTTGACTTCTTATCGAAGTAAAAATTAAGTATAAAATTTAAGTCTGCTATCATTAAAATTATTAAAAGTAATTGTATTAAAATAAGATTAATAAATTAACACAAAATATACAAATTATATTATTATATAGACAAAAGCAGTCCTTTTAATTTTAAGTATGGACAACATATAGATTAACTTAATTACCTCAAAATATTTTTTAAATACTTTAAGTTTTCTTACAAAGACGCATAAATGGGACAAACACCTATATACGCAGAGCCAGATTCGAAATTTAAGAAGAGAAATTTTATATATTTTAATGTACAAAATATTTCGAATATATTCGATTTCAAAACTCTAAATAAGACAAAACAAAGAGGTAGAATATAGTAGAATAGAATACCGGACTACCAAGTCATTGCATACTTTGCTGCCTGCGAATATAACTACACAAATTATCTCTCTAGCTATATAAAATATAAGAAAAAACTTTGTCTTTGCCTTGCAAGTCTCTCGCGAATCACCCATAATTTTTTATACTACGATTAAAGAGTGGCAAATTATTAAAACACATTTCTTCGGTTCAAAACAATGTTATTTATCTTGTACAGTTCTAACGAATGACTTTTATATTCTTGATACAATTCATAGCTTACATATTCATATGAGCCACATAAAGATGTATAAATCATGATTTATTCGCCCAAATTTATACATACATTCATTCAAATGTATACGTATTGTTTGCCAGCGTAACTGAGCCCTTTAAGTATCCTTTACTTATTTGTGTGCCATTCATACAAAGCCTGTGTCTAGCCATTGTGCAATCAAATTGTTCCGAGGGCGGTGCCTTTGGGTTAGCGGCGCTTACGTGTGCATTTAGAGCCAATTATTTGGGGGAGTTTGTTGTTAATGCCTTCGGGAAGGTCACGGAATTGCTTTTTGGGAAATTGGATAAAGGGTTGAAATGTGATGGGATCCAGCGCGTATATGTGACTAAAATGTTTATGAGTCCTTGTAACTCTCCGAAAGCTAATATCTCTTCCCTTTTCTACTTTCAGTTCCGATTTGATTGGTGTCTATATAAAATAATCCATCAGCTATATACATACGTGCGTACATGTTGGGATTGTGTGTTAGTGCAAGTCAAATAGAAGTATATAAATGCATAGTTTAAAGTGGTCGAAAGTTCTCAAATTTGACGAGCCAACGAGAATAAGTTGGCTGAGTGAATCAGTGAAAAGTTAAATTTTGTAACCTTCATAAATAAGAAATAATATAGTCAGCTGCAAGGCATTCAAACGACCGCTAAAAAGAAAATTATTAACATGGAACATCAATGAAATCGTCTAGCATATGGCCTGCTTTATAAGAATAAAAAAGACGTGAAGTAAGTAAAGCCCATATTTTATTAACAAACTTTATTTATTTTGTAGTCAGAATAATTACAAATATTGTAGGCGTTTCACTTATCATTTTCAATCTTTACAGTGATATTTCAACGATCATTTCTTAAATAATTTACGAGGACATTTAGTATTTGGTTTATTTAACTTAGGCTTTAACTTTAAAGTAGTTTAAAACTACATTTTTAGTTACATCATTTAGTTAGTTATTTATTACTATTAAAAATGTAATTAAAGTTCCTCGTTGGAATTCATTTTCAGATCCCTTTAGCATTTCTTTACTATATATCAATATATATACCATAGTTCAATCTATAGTCTCATACGTATGCTCCATTGTAGCCCTGGTAATTACTGTAAACTGGAAAACCCTCTAGATCACAAGTTGTCAAAGTTGTCAAGTTGTCGAACAGAACCCATATGTAGTATAAACGGATTGGCCACTAGGCGTATGGGTAATATGGATTACCGCTTATGTAGCACTTTAATCAACACGACTAGTGGCTGGGAATGTTTAACAAATACCAATATTGAATAGCAGAGCAAATTTGTGGCGTGTGTTGACAGACATGCGAGAGTTGTCCCCAGGGCTTTGCAACAGAATGTTTCAAATAGACAATAAATGCAGGGTCCCGTGATTGTGTGCTTGGGTCGGACGGTTTGCCTTTCCCAGCTTGGCCACTGTCAATACCGAATACAATTTTAAAGAGGTCCGAGTAATTGTTTTATGGCACTCGAAGGACTCACAAACAAATCAAGCTGAGAAACAAAACAACACAGACTTCAGTCGCAAGATTTATGTGAATGCCGCCTCGACGCCTCGGCCATGGGGAAGGTAGGGAAAAGAAGCCCACATGGCAATTTGGCTTATCAAAAAGCCAATAAATAATAAGCCAAAGAGCTCGTTGCACGGTACATGAAAAGTAGATCAAGATTATGGGAGAGAGAGCTGTTTTTGCCTTACACGGCCAGCCGTGCGGGGAGTGTGTGTAGGCGAGTGTGTGCGAGCTGTGTTGACACTTTCCATGGCTCAAATATTTGTTGGCAACATGAAGAATTCATATAATTGGCTATGTCTGCATTTTAGATTGGACTAATGGGGTCCTGTCAGTTTCGGAAACAAAAGGTAGCCGAGGTATGTGATTAGAGGAGAGTGTCTCGAAATCCATTGATTTTTCCCCCCAACAACAACTTTAAACTGCCAGGCGGCTTTGGCTTTACTCGGCGAGGTCAAGAGGTCAAGTTGCCAGCGAAATGCCAAACTCGATGGCATTCACACACAATTCAGTCTGCCAGCAAGAAGGTCGAGGTCTTACAATGCAGAATTCTCGCCCAGCCTGGCTGACACAGACCAAAAGTTTGCCACTGTCAGAGAAGTGCGTTAATTAAGTAATTTGCCCGGTCACGCTCACCTGTCCCTCCAGCAGGACAGAACACACCTTTAATGACCGCCGCGGCTGGAAAAAATCGATTTGTGCTCTCTTTTCTGCGTTTATAGTGGAACCATAGAGCTGTCCCTGCTTTCTGTCAAAATCGATGGCATTTTTGGGCGCGTAAACACTTAACAAATACTGTAATTATATATAAATGTATATAGCTTAAATTGCCCATAAGCAAACCCTTTGATGTATTACCTTGGGTAGTTGTATAGTTTACAGTGGCTTTGAAATTCTTGTGGAGTTGGATTTTTCTGACTTTAAAACGAGATTAAGAAAGAGTACAAATTTTTTTCAGAGTGGCAATTTTATTTATGTATTATCATACAGTTCCTTAAAATGGAAACTGGAAATCAAATCAGAACTAATTTTTAAAACTCCAAAATGTTTTAACTTCATCCTACCCTTATCCGTTTAATAGTATATATTACCTAATCTGCCTTTTAGAGCGATTCGTCACTACCTGGGCGTCTGCCGTCCACCTTGATATGTAGCTGGCATTTTGTATTTTCCGCTCTCCCTTTCTAGACTGCCACACGAAAATTCCGCATTTTCCGGGTCACTTCATTTCGGATTCCTGCCAATCTTTGCATTCCTTACCCATTTCCACTTGCCTGAAACGCTTTAATTAAAATTGGCTTATGAGAAGGTGGCTGGCTGCCATCCGCAACCGGGTTTATTTTGGAGAAGTAGGTCTCTTCCTGTTCGTAGGTCAGATGCCATGACCGCAAACACTCGCACGGAAAACACACTGGAAACGCTTACATAATTCGTTAGGCGCGTCCAAGTCGCAGCCACTAAAAGCCATTTTCTGTAAAAGTAAATACGAAATCGTATATCATTCCTTGGCTCGACAGCCGAAAGACATATGCAAATCATTAGTGTAGTCTCTACTTAAGAATGTATGCACTTACATACATGAAACTGAGGTTTCCTTGTCTTGACTGAGGTGCGGAAGTCTTGGTTAGCCTCCACTCATTTATTACTTTCTGTATTTATTTAAGCCAATTAATGAATTGGATTTGCAGTATTAATTGAAATACACGATTGCAGAAGATTGGGACTTTAAAAATAACGAAAAATAATAGGAAAGACCGCACTTGGAATAAAAGACTTGTAAGTTTGCCTAAGATCTACTTTGGAAAGATAAAAGCTGCTTGCGAAATTATCTGTAATTCCTGTCTTAAGACAAATTATTATGCACAATAATTAGTTGAATTATTGAAGTTGGATCTATACAAGTTTGAACTCCTTACTTACCCTTAAATAGTTCAAACTTTATATAACAGTGGTCTTCACCTTCCAGGGAATTTTATGTGTGACTGTGTACTCTATGAATTTAGTTCCATGTAAAGACATCAAAAGTATTTCCCCCTTACATAGGTAAAGTAGTCTAATGTTAAATCGTTTTAAAAATATTCTTAAGCGGAATCAGGAATGTGTAAAATTTTTACAATAAATTGAGCTTTTTGCTCCATGAATTAATGGGTCGAAGGTCAGCTTATGCTCAATTTATGATCAAACAAGCGCTTAAAGCGCTCTTCTTCTACAAAATTACATTTGTAAACCCGTGTACACTTAAAATCTACTCAAGCAATAGTTTTTTAGTTTAGCATAGCTCTTCTATAATTAATTAATTAATTAAATAATTAATTAAAACATATATTTAATTAGTGCACTTCGATTTTTGAATATCCTATGTTTCTGTGGTCCCCTATCAATTTTGAGAATCCCTATTACTCGCACCTATAAATATATTTTAGCACAAAATTTACAAAAAGTTTGCGAGAAAGTTGTATTATTATATGGAAATTGAATTAATAAACTAGCACTACCCACTTAGCCACAAAAAAATTATGAAAGTGGTCGGTTTGCATCAAATTCACCGTAACCCCTGAACAGCAATGCAAAATATTATTTATTATAAACAAACCTCAGAAACAGTTCTTAAAAATTCATTTTAAAATAGCAATAAAGCCACGAAGACTACATATTCCTGAAATCATTGCATGCTTTTAGGCTGCTGTTTGGAAATAAATTTGAATTTTGTCGCCATATTATTTATGCTATCTAATAAATTTGATAGGTGTGATCAGAGAATACGGCTAGATAATAGAATTTGGTTGTATGTATATTAGACTATTTATTTAGGATTAAATATACTGTCAGCTCAAACTGGTTGGAGTGCCAATGTCGCCTATTCTCAGCTTGGCCCCGTTCCGGAAACGGAAGTGTGCACATTGGGGAACGGTGCGAGGCGATGACGCCAACCTTTTGAATGTAGCGAATTGGCCAGTGAGAGTTGGCTTAGATATTCTTGCCAACTTACAAGGCAGAAGCGGAGAGGCCACTTAAATACCTGCAAAAGTTTTCGCGCTTCCGCCGGAAATTGCTGGGGAAGCACTGCGAGAAAAAGGGCGAATAAGCGAGAAGTAGCTTTGGCTTGTGTGTGTGCCTTTCATATCCAATCTCCTTCAAATGCACAGCAAGGCAGCCAGGAAATGCTGAGCGAAATTCAGTTTCTTTGAGACAGCAGAAAGGAATGGCAAGCCCGACAAAAACACCAACACACAGGCGGACAGGGCATTGGAAGGTCCTTTGAGCTGCTTGCTGCAAATATTGTACAAGTGCTCGTCACTCGTCGAGCTGCACAAACAGTCGGCAAAACAGCAGCAACAGCAGCAACATCAGCCACATCAGCTCGGCAATGGAAACAAAAGTAAGGGCTAAAGCGAAAGCAAGCTCGTTAAAATTACAAATAGAAGGCAAGTGGCAGAAAAGTGCGCTCAAGGACGCGTTGGCGTCTCGTGGCCCTCCCAGCACCCCTCAGCCGTCGCACGCCCCCGCCGCCCTCCAGCCACAGCCCGCCCTTCCCCCGTTCCTAATCTACTCATGTGTGGCATGGTGTGGCAGTCATGCGAGGCGTTGAGGCAAGTCGAGGCTGCATTCGATCTCACTTGTATCCTGCCCTCAGAAACTTGCGCCTGAATTAAGGAACGGCTTGCTCCTAGTGTCCGGTGAGCGTTTCCCTTTCCCGGCCGCTCTCCCTGATCCTGATGCCGATCCTGGTGGGCGTGGCGGCTGGTACCTGCGTGTTTGCCCTGGCATTAGGCAAAACACAAAGTTTGGCTTGAACTGTTGCATTTCTGGCTTGGTTTGGCTCAGTTTGTTGATAGGGTTTCGGCTGGCATTTGAAGGCCACTCCTGCCACTGGCAGGACCTCATGGTGTGAGGTGTGTGCGGTGTTCCTCCGGCACGGACATGTCGAAAGTCAACCCAGCTTACGAATGCCGAGCCACGCAAGGCCAAGTCAAATGTAAATGAAAGTTATAATTTGAACTTTAAAATGTTGTTTGCCCTTTAACTTGTTAGCTAACAGAGTATTACAAAGTTTGGGAAACTTATACAATATAGTCTGAAGAATATGGAAGAAGCCTTTCAAAAATATGTGTGTTGTAATGTTTGAAAAATGATGTTAGTGCTTAATTGTTTCTTTGATCCTTTTCCCGATAACTCTTTGAATAAAACTCAAGTAGAATGAACTACAGAGCGAAATCCGCTTGCGGTTCGGCCAATTAGGCAGCAAATTAACTGCAGCCAACCAATTCCCAATCCAATTCGATCCAAGAGTCGTGCCGGAATAAGACCCCAATCCGGCCAGCAGACGCCAGGATTTATGTCGACAAATTATGCACATTTATTCCAGCATAAAAGCAAATGGCAATGATGCAGCCGGAGCCGGATCCGGGGCTCTGGTCTGCACCAGCATCGAGAGCCGAGTGCAGTGGGGTCGAATGGCACATAATAAACTCATAATGCCTGACAGGCTGCGTGTCAGTGAGTGCGAAGTGAGTGCCGGATCCGGCCGAGTGCCGTAAGTGGTTGCGCCTCATTTGGCACTCCATGCATCTTTATTTCGCTGGCCGATGGCCACTGTCCGGTTGGCTGGCCGGTTGGCTGACTGGCTGGCTTGCTTCCACACCGATCAGAATTTATATGCATTGCATTTTTATTCAAATTTAATTGATATTTGTTTATGGCAGCAATAACGATGTCAGTCCTAATTTAATGGCATCGAGTATGAGCGCCACTACTTAGCATAAGCGAATTTATGGCCCCATGCCGTTGCCAGCCATGGAACGGCCTTCAATTGGGTGGCGTCATTCATGCTGGGCTCAGAGACTATAACGAAAAGTAAGTGGCATTAATTTAGCACAGTATCTGTCTTGATTTTAAAAGGGGAAGTTCATATAGAAACAAGCTAAAGCTACAGAAAGCTACAATCGAGCTTTCATCCAATTTGTGGGTGTAATTAAGATGCACATGAATATGGCTCATTTACTTCCATTAATTATGCTCAAACTTATAAAAAGCTTGACAAATCTTGATAAATGTTGCTAGGAACATGTTGAGCAACACCCATGGGAGAATTGTAGATGTTGCAGAAGTTTAGCATATACAGAAACTTTTTTTTTTTAATTTTTTTAATGTTATTCAACCCATTTCAGTCCAATTTTTGAATTGTATTTATTTCATATCTTTTTAATTTTAACCAAAAATCTAGACTATATATCTAGTTCTTGTAGTCTCTGAAAGCTGTTGCTTCACACGGTAGGACAGACGGACAGACGGCCATGGCTAAATCACCTCGGCTGGTGATGCCGATCACGGATATTTTTACTTTAATGGGTCGGAGATTCCTCCTTCTACCTGTAAAGTACATTCTCGATTGATCCTAAATTATAGTACTTTTATTAGTATTATAGCTTAGAGTCAACCGAGAATAATGCTTATAATATAATATAATAATAATAATACCTTTTACCCTATGTGTATCGGGTATAAAAGTCCCCCATATATTCTTATATGTATCGAAATTTGCTAGGAAAATCTATCTGATCGGTCAGTTCTCTCTAATAGCTGTCCTAGCTCCTTTTTTCCGATCCTTGTACACTAAAGACAAGCAATGCGAAGTTTCCAATCCGTGTCGTTAATTAAGCTATCAATCCCAAACTTATGTGAGACAGTCACCTCTTTACACTGCCAAGTCCTTATGAGCTGATGCCAGCAGAGAGGAGCACGCCAGGGCTTTTATGTCTTAGGCTCGCCGTGGCTTGGCTGCTGCAGATGTGGCTGTGGATGCGGCAGATAAGACATGCATTATGGCGGCACACACATATAGGGGGTGCCAGCTTATCCTTATCTATATATATATCTCTGGGGCGTTGGAGCACCGCTCGAATGGCATAATCGACGCTGCAGCATCCGCAGACTCGACATAACGGATCCGGCATACTGGAGACGACAATGGAGGGATGGAAGTCTGGCTGCTGGCAGGCAACTTCCTGTTATGATGACAGCAGTTATGCTGCTGTTCGCAAAAGTCCTTCTCCCTGCTGCTGCTCGCAGAAAGTCCCTTCGTCCTGCTGCTCCTGTCGCGTTGAAAAAAGTTCCTAATTAGCCAGTCGCGAGCTTGAGTGGGCGGTGCAGACTAAATTACAGCCGCCGTTGTGCAGCTAATTGCATTTGGAGTTGGTGCTGCATCATTGCTGAGGATGCTAATGATTACATTACCATGATTAGGCTGCCGTTGATAAGCTTTTATTTGGTGATTTTCTCATATAAAAGAGTAGGTGAACAACACTTTATTTGTGGTGCTTATTTATCGAGTATGCTTAACGAGAAATTAAATGGAAGTCAGGTGTATAAATGATAAGTAGAGACTATAAGCAACCTACATTTTATAAGGCCACAGGGAGGAGTTTCGGAAACTTTACAAACTATTCGGGAATATTTCTATGTAATCTTACTGCTTCAGGCTCTAGGCATGAAGAGCATGTTATTACGCGGCCAATTAGCTGGCTGAGTAGTCTAATATCCGTTTGTGAGCACACTCAAGGCACTCAAGGAAACCTGAGCTAGCAAGATTTACCTCTGAGCCTAGTGCGTATTTACAAAAATTATTACCCGGCATTAGTGCAATTTACTGAGATCGGGAACTCCCCTGCCGCCCATTGGCAGGAAAGAGAAAAGTCAAATGTGAAGTCCCCCCTATGGAAATTTTGCGGTTCGCTGAATCGAATGATGCTGCGCTAAACTGCATAAACTGAGGCATTTCGCCGAGCGCACCTTTCCGTCACGCCTCATTAATTTCCACTGGCATTCCAAGTGCAGCGAGGGCGGCGCTTATAATTTATTGTATGTTTACTTTACACTCGAGCGCATGCGAAGTATGGAATGCGGGTGACTGACGGCCCAAGCCCGGGCTGCACAGCCTGCAGGACTGGGCCACGCACCGATAGGCGGGCAGCTTCCGCTCCGGCTTATGCAAATAAGAGTGGCAGAAGATGCAGATGCCGCACGTGTGTGTGAGTGAGTTGCATAATTTATGCGCTGCAGTCGTTTTGAGCAGCGGGAAAAGTAATTTTGTGCAGTCTAGAAGGCAACTCAATGTCCGCACACAGTGGGCCAAGAACATTTAGCTTTGTAGATGAATGGGAGCCGCTCAAAGTCTCAGAGGTACTACCAAGTATCTATTCTAAGCCAATACCTATAAACACGAAAAGAAAGATTATTTGAATGCACTTATTGCTTAAATATTACTAATAAATAATTACCCTTCCCTTGTAAACTATCTAACAAGTAGGTAGAGTGAATAAAAAATGTATTATTAAGTTTTAAACCGATTCTATTCTGTATATATTCTGTATATTTCCCCGAAAAACAATCATTCTTAGACCCGTGTCTGTGCCTCCTCCTCAATTTCTAGGAGTCGTACCTCTTAGCTGTCTGAAAATGGCAAATGCTTGAGCACAATATTATTATTATTATTTTCTGCCTGTCGAATTTTAAATAGAAGTTTATCCGTGGGTCGGACGAGGAACAGCTTGTCCAAGCAGTTGCTTAAACTTGGCCCAAAAAAATGAAGCCTCCATGGGAGAGGGGAGAGCAAGGAACTGCCAGAGGGTGAAGGACGAGGGTGGAGAACTCAACAGCCAAGCACTTGAAAAAGTTGCAGCTTCCCAGTTGCAGCTCTCCAGGTCCGCCCGCCGTCTTTCATCCTCAGTGCGCCACAGGTGGAGGAGGGCAGCGCACGGATGCGCAGATACAAAAATACAAAGATTCGAGTGTGTATGCGAATACTTGTATATAAAAAATGTGCACTACATAGAGCTAGCTGCCTGCTGTGCGCTGTGCGCTGTGCGCTGTTTGCTGAACTCAACTTGCAACTTTGTTGCCCCGACTTTTCTAGTTTATACCCCTTACTGAGGCCTTAAGGGTATATGGTATTCGTCGCAGTATGGGTAGAGCTAACAATGGTTAGCTCGGAATTCTATAACAGTTTCAAGAATTTATATACTTTAGAAGGATAAAGATACCTCCTTTATTGCCTTGCCAACTTCTTGTCAAATTATAATACCCTGTAAGAATGTAAACAATTAAACTAAATTCGAAAATCAGCCGAACAAAATGCTTTCGAACCTATCCTGGTCTTTGGGGGTTTCAGAGGCTAGGAAACTTCCTAGATATGGGTACTCACTACCAGATATCTCATAGTCCGGAGGCTCAGCCATCATATTTGATTGTTTTCATCCTTTTTCCATCCGTTTTTCTTTTCGCGAACTCGGCTGTCGAATTGTTGCTGTTGCCCCTGGCTGGCTCTACCCTTGCTGTAGCAGTTTCAGTTGAATTTTTCTCCATTTTGTCGTAGTTGCTTCATGCCCCGATGCATTTGAACACTTGCAGTGTCGCCCCGGCTCGCATCTGCATCGGGAAATAAGAAAAACAAAATAGCTGACAGAATCCAGTGTGTCAGAGGACGTTCGAGGGCGGGGCAATGTGTGGTAGTGACTGCATCTGCTTAATTTCTATAAAACCCTGCAGTATGTTTTGTTACCTTTAACTATGCACACGCCCAGTACACTTTCGTTGAATATTTCAGTGCAGCACTGTTCTGAATAGTTTCATGTCCTTGTGATATTTTCTCTCGAAAATGCATTGATTTCGAGCCATGGTACAAAAATGTGGTAAAAATTCCATTTCAAAAGCACTTTTAAAATACATACAAGCATTCGAGTTAAAGTATGAGCTAAAAGTCATCCTCTTTTAGGCTTTGAGTGCATCCGTTTGACTTCGAAAATAGATTTGTTCTCGGGAATATACAGATAGGAAATCCTCATAAAATGATTTGATATTAGATATAGAGGGATTCTCTTTGAACAGCCAAAAAAAGCATTTAATGGAGCGCACAAATTGCTAGAAATGCTTGGAGCAGGCTCGGATGCTGGGAAGGATGCTGCCTAAGACAAAGGACACACATGCAGGCTCCAAGAAATTTGGACGACAATGTCGCCGACATTTTCTGCTGTTGCACACAACAATGGCGAAGCTGCAGGAAGAACAGAAGCAGCCAGTAAACTGGAACGACAGTCGCCAGCGGGCGCACCCACACATGGATGCAGCCTCGCCTCGTATTTAGTCAGGAGGAGCAACACCTACAACAAAACAGCGGCCACAGAAAATGCAAGGAAAATGATGGGAAAAGCGATACAAAAAAAAAAGCAGGACGTGCCACGGTCACCATTTGTTGCGGCATTTTGACAATTTTGCCATTTAATGTGGCGCAATCCGTAGGTCGTGGGGAAGGGTGTTGCAGAATAATGACTCGGGCATCTGGTGTCCTGCGGCCTGGCAGACTCTTAGTACACAACTCGCGCGACAAAACGAGGAATGATTTGTTTTGAGGGATCAAACTGAGTAGATTTCCTTAATGCCAGGACGAGAGCTAAATATCTAATTTCTTTTTTATTCTTATATAGGGCTGGGATATGTCATTTCTACATTAGACTTTTGGCAAGAACGAGTCTGGTTATCCTGCAACTAATTCTCTCTTGCGCCGATTCTCTTGTTGTGTTTTCTATTGCCCCCTAGAGTTACTTAAGTACATTTTGTGCTGCACTCTTCAATTCCCCGTAACAAATCAAATTATTCTAGCCAGTTGTTTGCTGTTTTATTCAGTCCCGCAACCGCCCACATTGCGTATACGCAGTGTTGTTCATGCCAAGGGGAGGCAGGGTAAATGGATGCCGGCCAGCTAACAAAACAGCATTTTATTGGTTTGCTGCTCAAATGTGATCTTGTTCCCCATTCTTATGGTTTTCTCCTCGAAAACCTCTCCTTCGGATGGGATTTGATTAGATTTTTCAAGCGCACTCTCCCGCCCACACTGGCTCACTGACACACAAAAGCCACTCGTTTGCGGTGGAGAGCCGGGGAACAAGGGGCACAATTTGGTGGAGAGCTTAGATGTTGTCGGGGCTCTGTGTGTATTTTGATTTAATTTGCAATGCGCTACTCAAAATGCAGTTTCCTTTCGGCTTGGCATGCAATTTGCCAAATGTCAAATAGGTTAGGGCCAATCTGGCTGCGTGGCTGCCACCACAATGGCCGTGGCTGACAGTTGACAGGGAATTCCAAATGCTGTTTCTGCCAGCACACAAAACATGACCTCGCCCCGCGGATGGGTGTGCGTTAATTTAGTGTTGACATTTATGAGAAACGACCCTTAAAATGTGGCCGAGATCAACTTGGATTGATGGATGCTTCCATCCGTCTGCTCATCAGCTCTGCTTTGGAAATGGGTTCAGAAAGTCGAAAGTCAAAGGACATTCGGATTCTCCATCACTACTAGCCCGCAGCTACGAGCTGGACCACTGGACCACTGGACTCCTGGAGCCCAGTGGTCAAGATGCATATGCACAGATAGACCGCATGCCCGCAATCAGAGACGACTGTTAGGTGAGAGATAAATTGCATTCAGAGCCACAGCACTATCATGCAATTGGCTCGATGTGAATAAATATTGGTTTATGCAATGAATTTCATGAATTCTTTAACCTTACTTTGTACTTTAATGCTTATTCACACTCGGTTTAAATAAATAACCGTCACGCTGTTCGTTTCACCATGTTTTCCCATCATTAAGGAACTGCATTAATTTAACTAAATTATTTGTGGATGGGTGCAGACCTGAGTATGCGTGTGAACTAACCCCAAGCGGAATACAGCCCTGCGAAGGGGTGAAGCAAACAATGGTGCGTATACGTACCCCTAAAACGGGCAACGGTGCGTATGAGTATGCGCCTACTGCCGGGGACCTTGGTCCATGGCTGCCTGCCATGAGTGTAATTGGCCGTGTAATTGTGTTTGCCATTTCACATTTAGCCAGGCCCAAAAAGGTCACTTTTGATGTGTGTCCTGTGGCGATGTTGCACTGCATGACTGCATGCCCGGGAAGGGGCGCACCCAATTAAAAGCCGTTCAAAAGTTTTGGCATTCTGGCCCTGTGCGAAGGGAAAACTGTTAATTGGGTTTCTGCCGCCAACGCGAACTGAATGATGAAAAACTTATAATGAAGACGGCTCAGCTGGAGCGCGGCAACTTCGACAGCTCGACAATGTGCCGAAGTTCATAATGGCCGCTCTTCTGGGCGCATTCAAGGCCGACGCATAAGGCGGCTATTTAAGTGATTGACTTGTCCCGGCGCCCCTCCCTATTTATTCTTGAGTGAGTGCCTCTCGTCTGGCCCACTCTCAGAGGACCGAGCCCTAGCGTGGGCTGCCAGACACCTGTCAAGAGGATATTTTCAATGCGTGACAGTTCGAGGTGCGGCTTAGGCCGATATATTGAGCTCTTTCATCGAATATGCATGGCAGGCCTCCATTTGATGGATGAAGTTCAGTTTAATTTCCATAAGTGATTTTATTTTCATGCATGAAAGTTCCACAAATGCTCTTACCTTCTCCGTGGGCGTGCGTTATGTAGCACCTTCAAATTATATAGTAGTAATTGGAACTATGAATTGGAAAACATTAATAAGTGAGCTATACTTTCCAAGTGAATTTACAAATAACTTAAAGTTCAATTCAGAGGTTGTAAGAATAAATAAAAAGAGGAGGGATATTTGTATATTAGAATATTGTAATCATATTTATGATAAGTTGTGATGAATTTAAAATGTTTATGGCTAAATACATATAAAGCAACTTTGTTTTATATCTAGATTTTCAGATTAGATAATAATCATGGGGAAATGTGAGCGGAAGAATAAATAAAACCCTCTTCTAAATAAATAAGAGGTTTGAACTTAAATTAGTTACCTATGACACTTATGATTTCATATAGGAATTAACCACACTTTATATAAGAATTTACAATTTCCAATATTTCGTATATGGATCATTGTGGTGTTAGATATAGAATCAGAAAAATCATAAATTTTATCATGAAAACAACCAAACATTCTAAAAAGTCATTAATTGACCGCGAATTTCTAGGTAGATATAATTTGGGGAGCTTTTATCATTGGAACTTCAAAGTTTAAGTTCCAGCACAACTTGTTTTGATAATAAAATCAATTAATAATCAATTAATACGATGGGTTAATTTTGAACGCCTAAAATTATGCAAATTATTTTGGAAAACTTTGGTGACTCTCACTTTATTTTCGCTCGTTGACTCATGGACGCACAGACACTTGAAAGTTACCGCTTTCTTGATAAAAAATAGTCTATTGTCAATGCAGAGCCCGGCAATGTATAAACACCTCTTATCGTCGACTACAAATTCAGAAAAGGCAACATGAGGGGGCAATTAACATTATGACATTTGGGTATAAATAAATTCCGCAAGATAGCGTCTTATAGGCAGGTGGTGTGTCTTGAAGCTGGGATGAGTGTCGAATTAGTTTTAAATTAAAGATTTTGGGAACCTAAACTTATTATTTCAGGATTAGGTTCTGTCGAGGACAAACATTTCACATTTGAACATGATTTAGAGGCCTTAACACTCGGATATCATTAATTAAGCGGAATAAGCTTAGGCTCTAAGAACTAATTAATGGATTTAAGCCAAGAAATATTATAATGCCATTAGCTTAAGAGCCAGGGCGGCTGCCCTTAGCACACACAGATTCCTGGCTTTTACCATCTCTAACTCGATAATGGCGCCTCACATGGCTGCCATGTCAACGGAGCTATCCGCTCCGATATGGCTATGTGATAAGGGAGCAAAGAAGCCAAAACAACGCACCAAGCCAATTGGCTCGTTATCGGAACTGGCTGGCTGACGGGCAGGAACCCCGCCAGCTGTGATTCAGTCGCAGCCGAAGCCTTGCCGTGTTCACTCAGAGCCCAGCGTCGCGTTCCTCGGTTCTCGCTTTTCGCACGCCGCCAATCCAAACCCGACTATTCGCAGTCATAAATAAGAAACGCCCAAGAGCGTCCAAGTGAAGTGTCTGAGACATGTTAATCTTCATACCGGTAGTGTGGCTCCTTTGGGCCGGGGCCCTGCCGGTGCCTCGGGCCACGGGCCAGATCATACCGCTGCCCACCTTCTGCCACGGCGCGAGTGAGCCCTGCACCTGTTCCGCCGAGGCAAACGTGGTGCGCTTCCACTGCCCGGACGAGTACGCCATGCTGCTGGAGGTCTCCGAGCCGGGAGCCTCGCTGTACCTCAGCTACTACGCCGCCGACGGGGTGCACTGGTTGCCGCGCTTCAACATCAGCGAGCTGGTGAAGATCGAGTTCGACGCCTACACCTTTTGGCCGGAGACCTTCCTGGCCGAGTTGCTTCAAGCCATTGGGGTGACGCAGGTGAAGACGGTCCTGTTCCGGGACCGCACCACGGAGACGGTGGTTACGCGGGATGTCCACAATGCGACCGGCGGATACCAGAACTCGGAGCGGCCCGCGAACATCTCCACCTGGCACTTCGGAGCTCTGCCGGGACTGAAGAAATTCAAGTTCTACAGCGGCGTCAAGGAGCTGCAAGAGAATATTTTCCACGGATTCGACAGCCTCACCCAGCTGCTGCTCAGAACGGAAGTGTCTATGCTGCCGGGCCTCCTGCTCTCCACGGTCACTGACACCCTGGAAACCCTGACCATCGAGAGTCCGGGCATGGTGACCTTCGGCCACCCGCTGCTCAGCGAGCTGAGGCAGCTGCGGAACCTTACCCTGCATCTGACCGGGCCGCAGCGCGGTCGGAACGATCAGTTCCAGCCGCACTTGTTCGGCTCCATGAAGCAGCTGGTGGAGGTGCGTCTGGCCCAGGCCACGGGCAAGGTCAACCGGAAAATGTTCAAGGGCTCCGAGAAGCTGCAGCTCATCAAGATAAATGGGAACGACGACTTGGTGGAGCTGCCGGCGGAGGTGTTCCGCGACCAGCTCAATCTGCAGACCCTCGACCTGTCCTGCAACTCCCTCAGCCTGCTGCACCAAGACGCCTTCCTGGGCCTGGGCAATCTCACCCTCCTGGATCTGTCCAAAAACAAACTGACCGACTTATCAAGGTGAGTGAGCGAGAGGGCTTTGTTTTCGCCGCCTACCGCCTGCCTTCGCTGATTAAAAGATGGCCCACCTCGCGATAGGGCCCGACTCGAAGCTCGCGACGTTGCGGCCAAAGTAATTAATCGATTTCCGCCGAACTGAGTCTTCTCCGCCTTATCGCCGTGGTGCTTCTGATGCTTCCCTATCAGTCCCGAGCTCCGGCACGGGCCACAGCTCAACGAGCCTTCCGCGTCTCCAGTGACAGCCGAGTGGGGTTATCAGCGTCCTATCACTTGGATACTAATTACAGAATAATAACTGAACAAGCTGAACAGCCCAAACGATGCCAAACTCTAATTATTACTTGTGGCAACTACATTTTATTCTGCCAATAAATGCCATTGTTCGCCTGAAAAAGATATATAGTGTATATATTAACGATCCTACAGTGGCTTATTGAAATGAAGAATATATACTTTTATGTTCGTATGCTTGTATAAACAAATATAAAATCTTGAGGCGTAGTTTGCATAGTTCTTGGATCAAAAAGGCATTCATTATAATAAGGCACTGATTATAATACACCGATATATAGTATATAGAAGTTAATTCGGCATTGGGCGTTGAAATTTGTGTATAATTCGTCTTATTATATATGACAAAACACTTATAGCTCCTGCTTACCTAACTCAATTTTAGAATCCACAGCAATATAGTAGATTTTTAATGTTCATGATGTCGATAAATATAGAATGTAGTTATATTTATCTACAGTTTCTGTAACCAATATCAAAGAGTATCGTAATTAGATATATCACATAACTGCTTCTTGAGTTTCTTTTTATTTATCATCTTTTATGCGGAAATATATCGAGTAATACTAAATAATATTAATACTGAAGACCTGTTTATAGTATAGCATAAAATTAGTAGACACCCCTAAAGTGTACAGCATTATGCAGTTAGTTCTGTATTGATAGCTCCTGTAGCCCCACTCGCCCTGACTTCAATGCCTCTAACCTCCTGCTTCTGACCTCCAACCTGCAGCACAATTTTTGCGTCGCTAGCCTCGCTGAATGTTCTGCGGCTCAACAGGAACTCCTTGACGGCGATGGCGCCCGACGTTTTCCGGGACGTGCCCAGTCTGAACTACATCGAGATGGTGAACACTCAGTTCTACGGGGCGCCGCTGCTGATGAGCTACGAGGCGGTGGTCTGCACGAACGACGAGAGCTGCCAGTACAAGTCGGCGGACTGGCAGTGCGATCCGCGGTGCATCTGCTGGGTGCAGCGGCAGCTGCAGAACCTTATCGTGGACTGCCGGGGCACCAGCCTGGAGGAGCTGCCAGTTCTGCCCCGCACCACGTTGGTCAGCACAGTGGTCAAGGTGGGAAACAACAGTCTCAGCCAACTGCCCACCGTCGAAGAGCATGGGGGCTACGCGAATGTCAGTGGCCTCCTACTCGCGGACAACCAGCTGACCAGCCTGGGATCTGGTGCCCAGCTGCCCGACAACCTCACCCACCTGGACGTGCGGCGCAACCTAATCAACGTGGTCAGCGAGGAGTTCGTGGAGTTCCTGCAGCTGGAAAACAACACAATGACGGTGTCGCTCTCCGGGAACCCCATCACCTGCGACTGCGCCGCCCTGCCCCTGCTGTTCTTTGTGCGCTCTAATCCCCAGCGGGTGGTGGACATAGCGGATCTGATGTGCACGAAGCAGAACAAGGCCCTCCAGCGGATGGAGGCCTTCGAGCTGTGTCCCTCGTACGTCCTGCTCATCAGCTGCGTGCTCGGCGGCCTGGTCATCGTAGGCTGCCTGCTGACGGTGTTCTACCTGATGTTCCAGCGGGAGCTGAAGATCTGGATGTACAACAACAACCTGTGTCTGTGGTGGGTGTCGGAGGAGGAGCTGGACAAGGACAAGACCTACGACGCCTTCATCTCGTACTCGCACAAGGACGAGGAGCTGATCAGCAAGCTCCTGCCCAAGCTGGAGAGCGGCCCCCACCCGTTCCGCATCTGCCTGCACGACCGCGACTGGCTGGTGGGCGACTGCATCCCGGAGCAGATAGTCCGCACTGTGGACGACTCCAAGCGAGTGATCATCGTGCTGTCGCAGCACTTCATCGACTCGGTGTGGGCCCGCATGGAGTTCCGCATCGCGTACCAGGCCACGTTGCAGGACAAGCGCAAGCGCATCATCATCATCCTCTACCGGGAGCTGGAGCACATGAACGGCATCGACAGCGAGCTGCGGGCCTACCTCAAGCTGAACACCTACCTCAAGTGGGGCGACCCGCTCTTCTGGAGCAAGCTGTGCTATGCCATGCCACACAACCGGCGGGTGCTCAAGGGCCAAAAGAAGCACGCGGGTCCCCTCATCTGAGTCACATACCTGCATAGGTATTCGGAAGTAAACTCAAGAGTGGGCCTCTAACCCAAGCATGATATCTGATCCCATGAACAATGTATCACGATTTCGTATTAAATGAGGTATTATGCTTTTGATGAGAATTGCGCAACGCATTAAAGCAGACTTCTCTGACCCTATAAGGAGTATATATTCTAGATCATTTTGGGCATAGCCAGGCGTTTCGATATAGACATTGCCGTCTGTCCGTCTGTTTCTGAACGATTTGCTCAATCAGCCTAGGGGCTATCGACTTGAGAACTTGCTAATCGCGTTAAAGTTTGGAAATCTCGTGAATCACTCATATATATTATAAAGCTGTCGTTGAAAAGATGGTAGTCTACCAGAGCCTTATTATGGATCCTTTACTGTACATTTCAATTACTAGGATTTAAACATTTCCTTTAGGTACTTTGAATAATATTAAAACTATTCGTTTAATAATGACAAGTCCATTACTGCGAGGATGTGACAACTTTTGTTATGATCATTTGTGGCTTATTCATTTACTAAATAAAGAAATATGTTCTACAATGTTCAATTTCATTAAAGGTCATTTTAAAGCGGTAAACCCTGATATTTGTATTAATTTAATTAGTTTTTATATTCAATATAATAATGCATAGTATTGATGCAATAAAATACGACAATAATAGAAATTTACCTATAAATTTGAATTATTTGTTAATTCTTTTACCTAAACTTAATAATACTTTACATAAGCCAGCTGTGTTCGACATTAGTGTTCCATCTAATTATTTATCTAATAAAAATAGAGTAATAGAGTCTATTTAGTCTAGAATCTAATCATAATTATTTGGTTTGAAATCATGGAAACATAAAATACTTGCCAAAATAAACCCAAGTCTTATAATATTTTCGGAATAAGGTTAAAGAACACATTTTAAAATTGCTTTTCATTCTCTTTGAATTATTAATATGCGCGGGGACTAGCAAAGTGGACAATGCCGTAGTCCTGGACTAAATACCCCAGTGGGCCTAGACCTTGGCTGAGTTGGGACAAGGGTGCCGCTCTGTCTTTTGTTTTGCCTGAAAGTTGTATGCCAAAAAGATTCTGTCACTTGGCTCGTGAAATTTTAATTAAATTTTAAATTACACAGCATTCCTCAGACTCGAATTGTGTAGCTGCCACATAAGGGAGGGGCCAGCTGCTATTTAGAGCTTAAGAATTATTAAACATGGAATGCATGCGGATGTGAAAATTAATTGCTTCCGTTTGGGTGAGTCCCAAACCTCGCCATATCATCTGCCATCTTTGGGGCATAAAAAGGCCATATTTGCAGTCCGTTCGAATTGCTTTTCGTTGCCTAAATATTTATTCAGTCACATGCTTAAGCGAGCCCTCATCGTCTCCTTACAGCCCACGTCAAACTCTAATTATCCACTTCAGTAATTGCGTTGGCCTTCACTGTTCGGTTGAGCCGAGGCCTGGAACCAGGGCCCGCCCAACTGTCCGACTACGTTCAAAGTGCCTGGAAAGGCCAATTTCAGGCAGAAATAAGTGAAAATATATGAAATAATAGAGAGGCCGGGGAGGGAGAGCAGGACCATTTGGCCAGGCCTCGCATTGCGCGCTCTCAGCCCTTTTTCGCCACTCGATTGTCTGTCCTTAACCCCTCCGCCCCCGATGTGGCTGTTTGTTGAGGGTATCCTGGGCTGGGACCTTCTTGGAAGCGCCTTTGAAGATTCATTGCATGCCCGCTGGCTATTGCTTTGTGGGCGAGGCGCTTAAGAATCGAATGTCATAAGGTCAGCATCGCGAAAGTGGGCCCAGTTAAGTTTAAAAAGATGTGTAATTTCAGTTCCGAAATGAGTTTTTCGCGAATTGCACACAAAATAGAGAAAGTAGAGACGAAGGAACTGATGGAAGACCCAAGCTACACTCTAAACACCGAGTGTTACTGTGAATAATGTACTGAATATCTGCCTGAGACGTTTGACATTAAGTGATACCTTAGCCATTGCACCATGCATTTCAGTTTATATCTATTTCGGACTGCTTTATTCCCTTTGTAAGTGTGTAAGTAATGGCATTTGAATGCTGCTCTAACACCGTGCAGCTGCCATCAAAAAATCATCGTGGCTCATTTTTCACGAACTTATAGTCCGAGTTGACTGAGCTGGAGTCCGGTGCGAGTCGTGGCTGGGTGTGAGTAGTTATCACAAACATCTGTTTGCCACTGCCTTTCATTTATCATAAGTTGTGCAAAAGATACTATAAAATGTGGGCTTGAAGCTGCCGGAAGTTGCTAATGCTGCCCCATTCCCAGAGTTTCAGCTACTACGTGACCCTATGCCCAATAGTTTCTTCAGCCGGCATTCAAACGAGGGATTCCCTGGCGTTGAACTACTTAGTAGCCATAAAAAAAATGTGTGGCTCCCGGGGGGTTAGGAAGGACTTTGTGGCAGGCATCGATTGCTCCTGGCTTCTGGCTTCTGGCGCCAGCAGCAGTCGCAATCGAAAGCGAATGCAAAGCGGAAAGATTGTTGCTGGCCCTGAGTCAGATTTGGTGGTTCCATTGACGACGTCCCCAGCGATTCGAGCACACAAATCTTGGCAAGTACACATGGCGAGTGTATTGCGCACAATGTTTGCTTATACTTGCTCCCTTTCATACATTTGATGTATGGGTTTTATTACATGCGATTTTATTGCTTTTCATTTCCAGAGCTCTCCGCGTTTTTTACTCGAAGTCAATATTACCATTTTAATGTAATGCAATTTTTATAAAATATTTTACAAGTACTTTGTCTACGTAATCACTTCATAAAATTTAAGATTTATTTGATGTTAGCCCATGTCTTACAGGCATAAAATAGGATTATATTTAATTAAATTCCTTTCGTTCCGATTTTCATGATAGCTGCAACAGAATTGCTATGGGCCCAAGAGCCCTTTCACGCTAATAAATATTTCAGTTATAGAGATAGTCTCTATCCAACAGTTTGCTTTCTATTGCTGTCATAGAAACAATCAGAAACTTAATTGAAAACCAATAAAAAAGTGTGGGCGAGTATGCTCGACTGTGAGATACTCGGTACCCACAGCTTTGAGAACAGCCAAGACCAGGCCTTATGCGCGCGTCTTCCCAAAGCCCTCAAAAACCAATACTTGATAGACTTTTAAAACAAAAATCGAAAAATAACGCAGAAATTAAATACATTTTAAAAGTAAGTTCGACAAGGGGACAACGGTATTCACTTTGTTTTTTAGATTTGCCAAAAACTTACGGTTCAGTTTTTGCGTGCTCCGGTTTTCGCAAACTTTTTGTCATAATTTTTTTATTGGAATATTTAATAGTTCTAATTATTCAAACAACTGACTTATTTTTTCAGAAGAAAATATAATGTTTAACAGACTTTTACTTGATTAATTGTTTATGTCAAAGCCAAATAAAGGCTGAAATTGTTTATTTATCGGTGCAAAAGGCCTGCTATTCTCTAAACAGTTTCAATTCTAGTGGTCTCAATGACATTTATACCTTTCTTAAATTGCAAAATAACCATTTAATCAATGAAATTAAACAGGTTATTTATTAAAACCTTATTTTACATCTCCACAATAATATTAATGTCCACCATTTTATATTTCAATATTTTATTTTTACATAATTAAGATTTTAACGGCGATTCCGAATATAAACGGCATTTGACTGTCATCCCATTTTTGGCCAAATTATGCTCTTCAGAAACATCAAGTATGCGGATTTTTGGGTCCTAAAAAATATAAATACCCATAACTTGGCCAAAACAGCCTTAATTTCAAATCGGAAAGCTTTTCTTTGTTAGCTTTTATTTGGCTATTTAATCTGCATACCGACTTTAAAAATTAAACAAAATAAAATTTTATTCAATTTTTGCAAATTTTAATGATGTAACCCCTTATAAAATTTTGAAAAATCGGGAAAAATGTTTATCTAATTTTTTTAATACATTTAATATTTAAATAAATAAGATTTTAAAGGCGATTCGGAATATAAACGACATTTGACTGTCATCCCATTTTTGGCCAAATTATGCTCTTCAGAAACATCAAGTATGCGGATTTTTGGGTCCTTAAATAGGCATTTTTATATCCTAATTTCTGGTCAAATCATTTTTAAGTCAATA